>CAUJRU010002401.1:0-78876 GCA_963277665.1 Viscum album | reverse complement strand
GAGTCTTGGTGTATGCAGTTAGTGGGATAAGTACATTGGGTCATGAAATATGCTTGCCTAGTGGGTTTTCATCATTTTTTGATGCTATAGAGGAGGATAGGGATGGGTAATACGAGATGTATTATGATGATCCCTAGGTTCTGAGACTGAAAGTGCTGAGGGACTTCGATGAGGTTGGACTAGACCTCAAGGTAAGGATTAGGGTGAGCCATTGGGAGGTGATGTCCCCATTAGTTGATGGAATTTATTTTTTATTGATGAGCATAGATGATGATGGGTCTAGAGGAAAAATTGGATTCCTTATTGGATGAGTTGAGATGTGTTATGATGAGGAGATTGTTCTCGAGTGACAAGAACCCTTGGACCAGTTGGCGAGATTAGTGAAAAGATGTGTCCCTATGTTCTTGTGTTTGAGGGACCTTTCCCTTAGGAGTCTTGAGTTTGGATACTTTATGTTACCTCCATAGATCAGATGGGGATGAATAGGGATATTGATGGACCTACCTAGTGTTTATAGTTATAAGCCTATGTTCTTGGTGACCTTTTCTTTTGAGGATTGTGTGGGTGTATGATTTTACCCTATTACTTTAGGCATTAAGTCGAGGACCTTTCCATGTGTGTCTTTGTTTGAGGGAAGATCGTTCCCTAATGCTCAGGTATGATGTCTAGGACCATTCCAAGATATGGCTTGGGTTAGTGTGCATGATTTATAATTTTCCATAGTAATCATAGGTCGAGTAAGAACTATGATTTTGGGTACTCATACAATGGGAAATTGGTATATATCCCTTGATTAAGACGGGATAGTTCATTGATTTTATATTTATGATTGTGCCTAATTGTTGTATGTTTTATGATGAGGTTTTAGACATTGGTCTACCTTAAGTCTTCAAGTATGGATTATGCATCAGTATGATGGAATTAGGTGATGAGTGGATTACATCATGGTTTTGAAATAGTTATGGTCAGGCACTATGGTGTCCTAGTTAGAACATAGTGTCCTGACAAGTGTGTGTAATCATGGGGTGTCATAACGTCTTATTTCATAAAACAACACAATGAGTGTATTTATTTTAATATTTTGTTTCTCCATAAATACACATGTATATAATGACATATATTAGGTGTGTTTAGTGATAACCTTTTAAATTTTATACTCACGCGCTAGATGGGAATCTCAATGCGTGTTCAAACCATAGATCTGTATTCCAGTTAGAGCACATGAAGTTTATTGAATTAGGTTTCGATAGCTTGATAGGTTGTAGAGATATGGTGTTTGAGGCCTGGTAATGGAACGGGGGATAGGGTGTGTATATTGTTTTTTGTATTTGGGTTTCCTCGGTTGATAATTAATTTTATGTTGTGTATGAAAGCATCATGTATGTTATTATAATTGTTTATTTACCTTTCCTACCATGACACGATTTGGATAATGATAAATTATTTCCACTATTTATATTACTATAATTTGAGGGTATAGTATCTCCATTATATGAATTAGAGTCTTATCACTAGTTTTTAGTGTTTGGTTCATGGGATTATGAGATTGAGGCCATATGTAACTCTAGTATAGATATGTTATGTGTTGGAATGATACAAAGTGGTATCAAAGTCTTGTTTTAAAGGGTAGTGTTGGTAGAAACCTGGAGTACTTCCTTTCAAAGAAACCTATATTTTTCCAGTCTAAGAAACAGACCTTATAAGAAAATGTACATTAGAAAGATATGACTATTCGTTTGATCACTTCGTCCAACCTTCAATGAAAAAACTCCACAATGTTATCCGACATATATTTAATCCAATGACTTCTACCTCTAGATTAATGTGCACTCAAGTAAGGAATATAGAATCAACCAGATATCTACAAAAACATCAAAATTATTCTTCACATATATCGAAAAAACATGGAAAAAATATTTAACATGGTTTCGATATATTCCTACATACACTGGAGAAAACTGCAAACATTTTTCATATCAGGATATACAAGTGATTAAAAATATACTTCCCCACATAATATCAAAAGTATGGTATTAGAAAATTGAGTTATAGACACACATTGTTCATACAGTTGTCCTTTTTATATCAGATATGGGACACCACCATCTTTATAGAGGCCTCTTTCTAGTAAACACGTTTTCACTGAACTCTAAGTTTCACGACAAACATCCCATTGACATCAGTGATTATTTAAACACTCTAGAAACACCAAATGAAACCATAAATTCCATGTCACCTTCTAATATCAAATTCCTATGAAAAAGAAACCATGAAGATCGGTAGGGAATAATTCATTCAATTATCTCTATATGATCATCAAAACACCTATATAAGAAACCCTCATTCTGATGAATCTAAATCTTCTCAAAATCTGTCTGATACTCCCCATCTATGGGATGTTCTATTTGAAACCAACCAACTTACCAAAAAATGGAATGATATAAAATAGTAGTAAAAACTTCCTTCCAATCTGTTTAAAGATCAATGTCTGATCAACTCCATCTAAAAACATTCTATCTGATGAACCTGAATAAAGTTCAAAAAAACCAAATAAACTCTAACACAAAACATGTAATATTAGGGATTAATTTAATATTCAATTTATAACTGATTCATAGGTGCATTTAAAGTCTTTATTCAACACATATCATAATATAGATTTGATCATCCTCAATATATTTATTCAATTGGGGAAGAATCCAAAAGATGATGATTCCTTCCCCAATTTGGATCATCCATTGATGAAGAACTCTATTTCCAACAAATCATAGAAGTCGTTGCCTTTATTACACCTCAATTCACTTGTATCTAGAATTTTATGATCATTGATTTTGATTTTCCAATGGATGTAGAAGAACTCTCATCTCAATGATCCTACAGTTATGCATATAATCCTAGAAATCCTTTATAATGATTTATTTAAAGATGAATTATTACATTATATTATTTAATTCAAATAAATGATGTAATTATTTATTTAACTAAACACATAAAATAATGGGTTCTTTTATCTGAACGCCCTGTGCTGCACATTTTAGGTCCTTCTAAGGATAAAACTCATGTTATAGATTCAACTATGGTATCATATTTTTGATCCATGAATCCATTTAATATTTATCCCATTTTCCTTAATAAATCATGTGTGCATGAGATAAAATATATTTAATATTTTTATTAAATTAATTTTGGGCACACCATGCCTCATAATCGCACGTTGTCCTATCTCCAAGCTCCAAAAATATTTATAGATATATTCCAAATTCTTATATGGAAAAAAGGTTCTCTATAAGTCTATAAATGTTTTAAAAACCTGGGAGATAATACTAATACCTTCACGGAAGAAGATTCTTCATAATGAATGTGTTTATCAACTTAAGGAAGAGTGATATGGTAGGTGGAAGTAAAGTCATGGTTAGTCGTAATGGGATATTATTAGAATGAATCAGTATATTTATCTAAAATATTTTCTCTGGTAACTATGTATAAAGTTATTTAGATAATTTTGAGTGTATTTTCATTAGAATAACATTATATAGAGAAGATTATTATGAAGACAATATCACTTCATGGATATTTATATTAAAAAATATTTATAGAGAAGCAGGCTAGTTATTTAAGATCAATAGAACTGGGAACTTGTGTATAATCTCATGTATGAACATTAGAGTTTGAATCAAGCACCGAGGTGTTATTATCATAATTTCCACTTTTTCATGGTTAAATTGAAGTTCTTATAGAGTAATGTTAACCATTAATTTTACCATATGGTGATTGATGATGGGATTTTCATCCTCATTAAATTTTATGTCGATGATATGCTAATAATGGGTACAACGAAAGAATGTATTATTGAGCTAAAAAGTAATTTTTTGGGTAGCATTGAGATGAAGGATCTCAGTTATATAAAAAGGATTTTAGGGATGAGGATTATATGAGACCAATGTTTTGGTACCCTATACCTAACCCAATCTAACTACATCTAGAAGGTGGTGGAACGCTTTAGTTTTTCGAATGTGAAACATGTGACCACACCTCTGGATGGAAATTTCAATGTATGTAATGAAAGTCACCAAAAAAGAAAGTTTGTGTCGAGTATATATCAAAGCTTATATATGAATTATCTATTGAAATCTTTATGTACACCATGGATTGAACTCATCGGGACATTACACAAAAAGTGAGTTTTGTTAGCATGTTAATGTAGAACCTTCAAAGAGAACACTGGGAGGTTGTGAAATAGATCCTTTGATACTTTATGGGTAACAAAAACATGGATTTTTTATTTAAAATAGATGATATTATATATGTTTTTGTAGAATCTAACTATATAAGATATTCTGATTCATGGGAGATAACTTCAGGGAATGTTTTTACCTTTAGAAGAACAATGGTGATTTGGTTATCCAAACATAAATTAGTGGTAACACTTTCTACAACAGAATAGGAGTAAATTTCTTTGGTGGAACTAGGTAAGGATATATTGTGTCTATAGGTCTTATTATAGGATCTTTGAAATGATATTGAAGTTATTAAGTGTTTTTGTGACTCATAGAGGGATAATCACCTGACCAGAAATCAAATTTTCATTTTCAGAAAAAGAATAATCTAATGAAGTGTTTCTTCATTGGGATTTTTTGACGAAGTTCATAACTCAAGAAGTGATGATTTAATGTTTTACTTTGGTATGTTTGGGATGAGTAGAATAAATCCATAGAGGGAAATTATGAATCTAGTTTGTAATAATTCAGAGAAGGAAGTTTTTATGTGAGTTGGTAATGGAAAGAGACACAAAACTAAAATTAATATCATGTGGGAGATTATTGGTATGTGATCCTCATTCCATTAGGAGGAAATATATGATATTTTTATAGAAGAAAATATGACAACCTTATTTCTAGAAACTATGTGGAGAAGGGTTTGAAGTAGTAGAACATCAGTACACTAGAAGATACATAGTGGTGCATGAGTGGGTCCATCGGAAGTTCAGTCTCTAGTAGATATGCAGTATTTCATATTTTCATATCGTATGATAAAGAACAATAGACAAGGTGGACATGTTGTGGTGGTGCGAATCAATCATCAGATGAAGGTTTCCTTCTTGGATCATAGAGTAGGTGAACTCCATTATGCATAGATCTGATAATGGTCGATACTAGAAGCACCAGAACGGAACAAAAATATATGGTAGGTTGGATCACATGTAAAATTGATTTCTCTAATGAATGATTAGTTATATTTATTTAATTTGAATTATCTTTCTTCTTAATAATTTGAATTATGTAAAGTATCATTCCACAATGGATTGGGGAGAAATCATGAACCATGTAATCTCTTTGTTTGGTTCTTTTCCTTTTATGTTTTCTTTTGATCATTGTTTCCAATGGACTTTCCTACATTATTTTAGTGTTTTTATGTTGTGGTGTTGTGTCTTGGATGCATAATTCTTTCCAAATTTGGTCATCATGCATGGGGTTCATTCCAGAACATTTTCATTCATATGTGATGTTCCCTTAGAGTTGTTTCTGATGGTTTAATTGGAAGTTGGATATGATCCCAAAACTGCAATCTTTCCCTGTATCCATGAATATAAGGACATGTTTGTTCACTCTAAATTCGTATGTATCCCAGACTCATTAAACACACCACATTCATGTTAGTAATATTGTAATAAAAGGAGGTTATGTGAGATTTTTTGATGTTCGACAATGAATTTGTACACCATGAAAGAATGAAGAATGGTGGATATGGAAAATTGATGCAATAAAGGCTCAAGGAGTTTCCCCGTATGTTTTGGTTGGTTTATCTGACAATGATAAAACAATCCATATAATGTTTCTCAAGATCAAGGCCCAGTTACTTATTCATAAATAATTAAAAATGATAATCATTTGATTAGTTTATAATATATTATTGGTTATATATGAAAATAATAATTTTTTAATTAATTTAATTAAAAGATATTTCAATAAAAATTGTTTTTAAAATAAGTTATTAGATATATATTTATATTATTATTAATATGAAAAATATAATTATTCATATTTAAGTAGTATAAAAAATTACATAGTTATATAGTGATATATTTAATCATATTTAAAAATATTAATGATGTAGAATTTTTTTTTCATGTAGAAGATATAAAATATCCATATTAACATGATAATTGATTTGAATGATGATTGATCTGAAGATGACCAACCAATTTTTTTTGAATTTTATGTTATAATTATTTTATATTTGGTTTTCTAATTCATTATAATTACTTTTACTTTATTTTTTGATGACTAATGTCTCATCCCTCTCTTTAAGAATGTAAGGCCCGGTGTGATCATATTAAATTACTATGTATCCCAAACACCTTGAACCCCTTACTTACATGTGAGAAATATTATAATAAAAGGATGTTCCATGAGACTTATTAATATTTGGTGCTAGATTTGTACACCATAAAAGAAACTATATTAGCTGTTACTGAAATCTAAGACATAGAGGCTCAACGAGTTCCCCCTAGTTTTCAATAGGGTTTTTTAATAATGATAATTCAACTAATAAAAAATGTCTCAACATCATGTTACAGTTCTATAATCAAAACTACTTAAAAATGTTAATCATTTAATGATGGATTATATATATATCTAACATTTTACTAAATTTATGTTCTAGGTAATAATGTCTACGTCTATATACTATAAGAGAGAAGTAATTTATAATGATCAAGTTATTAATTACTGTTTACAACAAACAAGAGTTTCTAAATCATAATGATTATATGACATTGGAATAAGTTCTTACGATGATTAATAATAACTTTAAACTGAGGGATAACCATGTAATTAGTTTAATAACATATTAGTATTTTCAACTTCTTGATCAGTTATAGAACATTGGGGATCCAAATTTGATGATGATGACTTGTTTAAAGTGTCATTTATGTTCAATAAATGGAATTTTAATGGTTTAATGGAATTTTATGTCGATGTTTATGTTATTTATGAGATGAGACATAATATTACGTGCCCCTTTTTTGGAGATTTGTGGATTTCAACCCTTAAAAAGTATCAATGAATTTTTTCTCATAAAAATCTAGTAATAGAGACTAATTATGAAAATAGTTAGAAGAATATAGATATAAGTATAGGATACATTCCTTTAGATACTCTAGATTTGATGAATAAGATTTTCTCTAATGGGGAAGTATCTGATGATGCGACAAGAGATGATGTTGGTGAGGGAGATATGGTCAATAGACCTTTTTTGGATCCTTTGATAGATAAAAAATAACCATAAATTAATAACCATTCTATACTATTGACTTCCTTAGTAGAGTAAATATTATGTTCATAATAGTTTTATTGGGATTTCAATACACTATGTATTAAATTCCCAAGCATTTCAGGTAACACTTCTTCCACAATTGGGAGCACATTACATGATGGAAAAGATTATAAAAGTAAAAGTGCATTACAAGTGTATAATTAAGAAATACCATATATGGAAAACAATTATTCATGGTTGATGATTCAAAAAAGGGGAAATGCATCAATCAATGTAAATGAGATGGGCCAAAATGTAAATTTCACATGTCTGAAATATATAATAAATAGTTTGTGTATTGAATGAAATCTATTTTAGAAGGGCCAAATAATTTTCTAAACCAAAATCTATCATGGTATCATTCTACACTAGACTTAGAATTTATATCGACTATTATTTTTGAGATGATACAAACATGTTAGGGTGTTTTTAATTCCCTTATCTCAAAATGAGTGCAACTATTTTTCAAATACAGGATATCCTATAGAAAATCACAGATAAGAAAATAGAAGGAAATTATAAAAGTTTCTAGTAATTTGGATGAATCATATAAATATTTTAGATAGATAATGGGATTTTTTATTTTAAAAATAATGTATTTTTCATCATGTCATCATCCAGTATGTCTCTCGGGATGATATGATTGATCAAACAAAGGGATGGTTCGATAGGACTTTTTGATCATTCAAACCAGGTATCATCGTATTTTCTTATTAAAAACAATTCATTAATGTTGATGGAACATTTCATTATGGAATTTATTATGGTGTACTACTCCTTTCAACCTCATAGGATAGTAATCATTCTCATGTACCACATCTATTCTCTATTATTCAAAGGGAGAAAATTTAATCATGGGGTTGGTTCTTAGCCTGTATACGTATCCATGTTATGAAAATCCATGGAGTTTTCTTAATATCTGTTCGACATCAACTGATTAAATAGTTCATTAATAGTGATGGATTTTCATGGAGAGAGCCTAATTATTGTCACTGATATTTCATAAAACATATAATAAATAATTTCTATAAGCACTTTAAATATGGAGTAATAAAGATGGTGACTATCAAGTTGGATTTGTTTCTGTAAACATCTATTTATTTGACTAATTTTTACAATCCTTTTGAATACATTTATTATTATTATTTCATCATAAGGGCTATGATAGGGAAAATTCAATGAGTAGTTTGAATGGATTAGAAGTTCTAATCAAGACATGTATAATTACATGATGTATATTTCGAAGGAGCAATATTCATTGGAATATGATGGTGGTATGAGATATGGCCATATTACCACTAATATTATAGAGTACACAAATTAGGTATTCATGGGTGTTCATAAACATACCATCCTAGGGTTAGTACATGATACATTTTATTGATGTGTGAAGTATATTATTGAATGCTACCAGTAGACTTATCAGGGGATGAAACATGGGATTCACTTTAATCAAATCTTCCAAATATACATTTATAAGATATTACAGTACACATTATCAATTCATGTTTAAATCCTTGACCTAGAAGGGAGCCGATTTGAGTTAAAAACTTCAACAACCCACACATAGGAAACACTAATTGAGTTCTAGTGGTTTTACTAGAAAATATGTGCTTTGAATGTGTTTCTTTCTAGGCATTGAGGTATCCCTATAAACATGTCATCACATTTTTTTAATCAGGGGAATTATCCATAGAATTTTTTGTCAATTCGGTATATCACTTGAGAACTTTCATTGACTTCTATAGTGTGATTTGGATACCTATTGGTGATTTTCATAATTTTACCTTTTCATTGATCAACCGACATTGTACCTTGGTATTAATAGGATTCTCCCTCAGGGAATTCCAATATTTACTCATATTAGAAATGAGATGGACTTTCCACAATAATAGATAGTGGGACAATGATGTAGTATACGTCACATCGAAGGTCATAGTCAGAAAAAATGTCCCAACATGTCAATAAGGGGCTCCAATTAACATCAAAATTTATTTTCCTTTTGTATTTTATCATTATTTGTTTAAAAATATTATTATAATATTGATTGTTTCATGTTTCATTTTGGATTTTTATTTTGTACCTCGTTTCTCAACATATTTTTATTAAAAAAATTATTTTTGAAAATGTATTTCCCTAAAAATAAATAACAATGATTATATCATATATAAATATGGTATATAATATTTCTCTCTCCATCCAAGATGGAAACATTTCTGATATTGTCTTAGAGGGTCATATTTTTTCACCTCTGAGTGTGTTGTGGTCAAACCATTTTCATCACACTGCACCAACACCTGCCATCTTCCCTTATCGTCACCATGATGGGTTCTAAGATATAGTAATGTCTAATGTCACCTTTTTCGATCATTGGCTCATTGAAACCCTTGTAGAGGGATGGAGTCTGAATATTATTACATTTCATATACTCGCGGGTGAGATGATGATTAATCTCAATGACGTGTCCCTTATCATAGGCCTCTCTACTGAAGGCCCGACTGTGAAAGGTTGAGTAGTAGGTGATGGGTTTGGTTTAGTTGAGAAGGTACTTGGAATTCAGGTTTGGGATGATGGTAGGTCTATCTTCGGCATTCAAATATGCATTTCATGGATAGATGATCACTTCATGAATTTAGACGATGATGGAAATGCAACCATTTTCCTGAAATTTACATGGAAAAGAATTTTGAGACATATTGGTGGCCTGAACTTTTTCAATAACTCTATGAAATTTTTCCATATGATGTATTTATCATTACATGAGGACCCGAACCAGACAAGGATGTGTCGCTCGATTATTTAATATATTTCTTATACGTACAGAGAATTATGATTCACATGTCACTTCTATTAGATGTATATAATAGGATGTGTTATCCAAATTCTGAATAATGTACAAGAGTGAATCCCTTGGCTTGGTCCATATGTTTTCACACATGATGATGTGGCACCTGAGAATGCACCACAAGAGGATGCGGCACTTGATGATGGGGCACATGAGGATGCCGCACAGGATAATGAAACACATGATGATCATGTTCACCATGAACATTCAAATACTTCCACTATTAGAAAAATGGTCTTTAATATTTTTTTTAACCGATGTTAAAGCTTTCAACATTAAAAATGGTACTTTTGATGTACTTTTTTAAGAAATGATTCTAAACGTAAAATGTTTACCATTCAATGTCAATTTTCCAAAACACCAACATTCAAAATCAGATTAAAATTGGTTTATAGCATCATTTTCTGATATAAACAGATGTTAAAAGTCTTCATGGAAGTCATTTAATTTTTTATATTCTTTAACCGATGTTGAAAAACTTCTTTGAACTTCTTTTCATGAAACATCGATGCTAAAATCCTTCATATAAGACATTTAGAATTTTTTTTCATCAATTGATGTTAAAAGAAATTTTATTTCATTTTTTCAAATAAGTGACATTAAAAATATTTAAAAACAATTATATAAATTTCTAATCTCCAATTTGACTAGTCATGGAGCTAAATTAGAGTTATAAATCAAATTTTATTGTCATCAGAAGTTAGACTTATAAATTTTTCTATTTAAACAAATAATTTCAAAGAAAACAATTGAAACATGTATGAAAATTACATAAACCAAATGAAAGAAAATAAACATACATCATTCAACATATTTCAATTCATCTAGGTGTTTCCTTCAAATTGATATGTTTGTTATCATCATTTCTTTTCTTTTTAGGGTAGAACACATGTGACAATGAAAACAATGATCAATAATAAATTTCTCACCTCGGTTGGTAGATATCAACCAAATTTTTTATCTTTATTACTCGATCATATTAATAATACATAATTATGGGGAAAATTATAATGAATTTTATCAATGAATGGAAATAATAATTAATAAATTACCTAATTAGAAAAGAAACCCAATTCAAATCATTGACTGAAGATGCATTGACAAAATGATTGAATCGAAGAGGTCAAAAATGTTAAAAGAAAGAGAATCCCTTTTAAAAATATAGCCTTTAAATGTTCTAGTGAATGGGAACTATCAGTTATGATAAAGCGAGCACTATTAAAGGCTTGTAATTAAAAGTGCTTTTAAAAGTATTGTTAAAGGTTCCATTCAGTAGTGCTAGAAAAAGCGTTGATAAAGGCCCCACTGATAAATGGGGATAATTTTTTTGTATTAAAACATCTTCCTGCCCCACCATTTATTGGTCTTACAAACATCTTTATCAATGATTTCTACCCCCTTTATCAGTGCTTTAGATAATTCTACCCTCCCACGCACGCCCCTACACCCAACTAGTTTCGAACCCAAGACTTCCTGCTCATATCCCAACATCTTTTCGTAGATTTTTTATCCATTTATTCATATATATGTATATATATATATATATATATATTTAAATACATATATAGATTATGTTTTTTGTGTATGTGGGAATATTTAAAAATTATGTATATATTGTTATATATTTGATTATAAATAATGGTACATTGTGGAAAAGGATGAAAATTAAAAACCATAACATCAATATAAATGTAATACCTAGAAAAAAATTCAATCCTCAATGAAAAAAGATAATATGACCCCATTAAAAGAGGCTGAAATTCTGTCAAATGTTAAAAAATTTGGGTAACCCAACTACAAACTCAGTTTTGGAGGCATTATGGACCCCTTTTGACCACATAAATACACTAACTGAGGTCCCCCAATTTCACCACGGCATAGAGCTCGTCGTAGGTTTCGAATTGATATATAATACAACCCAGACGAGAACCTATATCGAAATTTATGGACATTTGATATTCGAGTTCTATTTTAAAATAATTGTGGAGTTTTTATTAATTTTTATAATTATTTATCTTCAAATTGTTATAAAATTACTATTACCGGATAATAATTAAAAAATTATTAATCAAAAATATGTTTTTCATTATTTGATATTCCACTTTCACTAAATATCTTATATATTAAGTGTAAATGCGTATTTAGCAATATTTAAATAATATTTTAAAATAATATAATATATTTATATAAATATAAATATAAAAATATATTAATATATAATTTCCAATGAAATATTTGTTTTTAAAATATACCCTTTTCCAGTCCTAGTAAGAAATAATTTTTAAAGAGGGGGTCTTTATCAATGCTTCTAAAAAAGAATTGATAAGGGCCCCCCTTTTATCATCATTTTTTTACAAGCGCTCATAAAGGCCCCCCTTTATCAAAACTTTTTTACTAGCCATGATACAAGGTCCCATTTATTAGCACATTTTAAATAGTGCTAATAAAGAGGGCCTTTATGAGCACTTTTTTAGAAGCAGATATAAAGGGACACCTTTAACAACGCTAAGAAAATAAAAGTTAAAGACCACCTTTATCAATGATTTTTTTATCACTCACAAAGGGGTTCTTTAACAGTACTTTTATCTCGCTTTGTTTAATCCCTAGAACTGGATAAACCCAGTTTAATACTAGTGAATATGGATTTATATATACTTAACAAAAAATTCAAATGTGTTGCATTAAAATTTATGATGGATTTTAAAAAATGAAATGCACGTTTTGAAATAATTGAAATCTGGATCCAGTTTATTTCAATTTTTACTTTTATTGTTGGGTACTGAAAAATACGATGTTAATAATATTATAATGTTAAACTTTTGAGGTCCGTAACTATTGATCTGTATGTCCATTTTAGCTCTACGACTAGTCAACATGAAGCATGAAAAATGTTCTACAAAATGGTGATTATTATTAATTTAATTTATTTGAAAAAAATACCAAAAAGTGACATTTATAATCATTTCCTAAAAAAACCCGAAGTTAAATGTCATGTATTATAATGTTGAACTTCCGAAATCCATAAACTTTGATCTGTAAGTCCATTTTACTTCCAAGACTAGTCAAATGGAAGCATGAGAAATGATATGCAACTTGGTAATAATTTTTATAATTATTCATTTGAGAACAGAGTCCAAAAAGTGACGTTTAACACTATTTCTTGAAAAATACCAACTTTAACACTCGAGTCTTATAATGGTCAAATTTCAATGTCCATAACTTTTGATCTATTAGTCCATTTTAGTTCCAAAACTAGTAAAGTAGAAGCTATAGAAATTATCAAAAACATGGTATTGATTTTTAGTGTTGGTTATTCGAAAATAAGATTCCAAAATTTGTTGTTTAATGTTGTTTATTGAAAAAAAACGATCTTAAATGTCAAGCCTTATAATGTTCAACTTAAAAAATCCATATCTTTTGTTTTTTATGTCCATTTTTTCTCCAAAACTAGTAAAATAGAAGCCTGGGAAATGATATAAAACTTGATATTTATTTTTCATGTTACTTATCTAAAAAAATGATTCCAAAAAGTGACTTTTAGTGCTGGTTCTTGAAAAAACCCGACGTTAAATGTAATGTCTTATAATGCTCACTATCTAATGACCACAAGTTTTGATACAAAATTTAGTTTTAGATAAAAGACCATTAAAATAGAGTCCTATTAAATAATCTACCACTTTGTAATGATTTTTAATGTCAATTATTTGAAAAAAAAAGCAAAAAATTGATTTTTAACATCGGTTCTGAGAAAAAATTGATGTTTAAGGTCAAATCTTATAATGTTCAACTCCCAGCATCCATAAATATAGATCCGTAAGTCTGTTTTAGTTTTGCAACCAGTAAAATAGAATCTTGAGAAGAAAAATATATAACTTGGAAATGGATTTTAATGTTTATAATTTGATGTACAAACACCAAAATAGAATTTTGACATTAGTTCCTGAAAAAATAACGACGTTAGTTCTTCAATATCGACATTTAATGTCATTTTTTTCTAGAACTAACGTTAAAAGTGAGATTTTAACATCGGTTATAGAATAACTGATGTTATAATTTGTTGTGGAAGACTTTTAACATTAGTATCAATCATCCAACATTAAAGGTAATTTCTCTACTAGTATCCCCCACTTCTAGTCTCAGGTGATCCATAACCATAGTCTATTCTTATAGTGACACTTCTCCTAGTAATTTTCATTCATAGTTCGTTAGATTTTCATAGTATGATGAAATAATTATTGAAAAGTGGACTATGTTTCAATCTACATTTTTTCCACTGAGGAGATACTCATTACACATTAGTCATCTTCTTCCTATGCGAGAGAGAGTTCTAGTTAGTAGTTACTTTCCTTCTAGCTAGAACAAGTTATGGGTAAGGGGCCTTCCAATCCTACACCTATCTCACAGAATGGTATGAATGTAGTTGTACCAAATGTTATGTAGGAGGTTCATATGTGAGAACAGACAAATTGAAAAACATTTCATAGATTCATTATTTATACCCCCAGAATTTGGCATAGAGAAGCATATGAAACAACAATACATACCTGAATGGCACTTTTTCTATTTGTAAAATTTGAACTATGATCTATGTTATTTGTTGAATTTTTATCTTATTTAAAAATGTAAATGTAAATTTTAATTAATATAATTAATAATTATGAATAATAAAAATACTACATAATTATTTTAATTAATAATTCATCGTACAATTAATAAAAATAATTAATAAAACCTTACATCTAAACTTTCTATGTGTGAAATAAGTAATTGAAATAATTAGAAACTATATTATGAATAATTACTAATTATATTAATTAAATTATTATTTTATAATTATGTAAACAACCAAATTATTATTATTATTTATATTAACATGTATTAATTACATGTTATTTAAATCAGGTTATGGATTTATTATTTTTAATTATTAAAATTTATTTATTTTAATAACTCAAATACACATTATTAGAATTTATATTTTTAATAATTTACTATATGTATATATATTTCGAAGAATAATTATTTGATTATCAAATAAATCTATTATAATAAATTATATAATACTATATAATTATTACGTTATATTTTCAAAAATAATTTTTATAATTACTTAGATAATTATTATTATTAGTAATTATTATTTGATAATGCATTTGGGGGAATGGTGGAGTGTTTTTAGTTATAGGACCTTGACCTCGAGGTTCTGAGTTCGAGTCCTTGCAAGGTAATATCTGAGATTCTTGATTAATAATTGATCATGGACCCTCTACCCAATTAGGGAACCGACCTGAGCCCAAGGTTTGCCACATTGGGCCTCCATGGGGATGTGTGCCATGAAGGTAGTTAGGCTACACCTATACCAAGTTACCCAAACAATTTTTTTTTACTATGGGGGTATGGTGGAGTGGTTTAGGATATGGCACCCCAACCTCAAGGTTCTAGGTTTGAGTCCTCTTATGGAAACGCCTAAGATTCCTGATTAAAAATTTCTCCAAGACCCTCTACCGCATTAGGGAACTGGCTTAATCCCAAGGTTTTACACTTTGGGCCTCACTGGGGACATGTGGCAGGTAGGTGGTGAGACTACACCTATACCTCATTACCCATTACAACATGTTTATTTGATCTGTGGGGGAATGGTGGAGCGGTTTTGGATGTGGCACCCTGACCCTGAGATTCTAGGTTTCTGTATGTGAAAGGAAAAGCCTAATATTACTAATGAATAATTGCTCTTGGACCCTCTACCACATTAGGGAACTATCCTAAGCCCATGGTTTTCCACTTTGGGCCTTGTTGGGGACGTGTGGAGCGAAAGTGTTTAGGCTACACCTATACCTCATTACCCATAACAACACGTTTATTCTTCCCATGGGGGAATGGTTTAGTGGTTTAAGCTACGACACCTAGACCCCAAGGTCCCGGGTTTGAGTCCTCATAAAGAAATGCCTTAGATTCCTGATTATTAATTTCTCCTGGACCCTCTACCCCATTAGGAACTATCCCAAGCCCCCAGTTTTCCACATTAGGCCTCACTGGGGACGTGTGGTGCGTAGAAGGTGAGGCTAAACCTAAAACTCATAACCCATAACAACATATTTCTCCCCAAAATTTGTGGAGGGTGGTAAGGGTTCAGGTGGGGTGAGGGGTAGGTCTTGGGGTCAATCCCTAATACTTTTATTTACTTCAATTTTCCTGCTTGAGTTAAGTTCTGCAATCGTGTCCTCTCACCCCAGCACTTCCACCTAACTCGACTGCCTCAAGAACCTCTATGATGCCCTCACCCCCTAGCCAAACGCCTAGGATTAGAGTATAGATTCGATTCCGATGGTGCAATCATGGTTGGGGGGCCTCTACTCCCCCCACACGGACACTTGCACGATCCTGTGAGACAAGATCTCGAATAAGGTCAGGAGACTACTCAAAACCTATTGCAACAAAACATTGAGACAAACTTTCGTGAGCTAAAACATTGTCACCCTGAGTACACCTAGTGGGAATATGTAGAGGTGGTCGACACCAGAGCTGAGACACGCCCCACTTAAGCCACCTCAACGTGCCCACCTATCACAACTTTGATACTTATCTCCACCGATCCAATGGGTACGTGAGTTCAATGTGTCCCTTCTGGTCATTGGCAATTCCATGAATGGTGTTATTTAAGGATGTGTGCCTGATGATAGGGATGGAGGTGGCAGCTTCCTATCGTGTACCGGCCATCGAAGGAAGTCTACAAATTTTATAGTCGAAGGCCATCCTGTGTACATCCCTATAGGAATAAAATAACAGTTTTTTTTACTTATTTAATTCTTCTTTGATACTAGCCATGATTGTACGATAAATAATTTTTGATCATGACGTAGCCTTTTTATTTTTGATTGAATGGAATTCAGGGGAAAAGAAACCCATTATTTTAATCCATAGAACATACTAGAGGAACAAAAAGATCTTCGGGAAGGTTTGATAAATTTTTCAGTTGAAAACCCTTGGGTGATTAATAGGACTTGGGAATGAAGTTGTGGACACCCACACCATATATATAATATTGGGTTCACTAGAAATAATACTACACAATTCACTTTATTAATCACTTATTAGAGTTAAAAAATGTTGATAAATAAAAAATTTTCACAATATAAAATATCTCAGATAAACAGGTATTCCAAACGATGTTTAATATATTATAGTGTTTCTCTATCAGAAAGAAAAAGAATTTCATAATTCACAATTTGTAATAATCAACAAGTTTCTCTCTCACATACACATCCATGCCAAATTGACACCACTATACTCTTGAGAGGTGGGACGTTCCAGTTAACACTAAGCACCATGATTGTTTCAACAATCCCTCATATAATGTAATAACAGACACACACCAACCCATTCAATTCCATATTAAACATAAAAAGCATTATTTTTCTAACATGTATCAAAACCATATTTAAATTATGTAGTCACTTTTAATTAATTCAAAAATCCATTGTCGTAAACACCCAAAATAAAATTTCAATCAAACTTGTAACAGAGTTATAATCGTAGTTTTAATGAGTAAAACCCATTGAAAATGAAGGATACGTTTTTTAGAAACCTAATAATCCTTCAAGATCCAAAAAAAGTGAAAATAGGGAAACAAAACCTACCTCAAGTCAATTGGCACAATTTATCAAAGATGATTCCAATGGTTACACCTCTTCCCTCCATTCCTCTATCAATACCCAATAACATCCAATCAAAAAAAATATGAAACTATTATAACACCAATCTATTGATCCATATAAGAAAATATGAGGAGATATCTAAGACAAGAATGAAGAATAGGAGCCTAACATTTTATCTCCAAAATTGAACGCCTAGGGATTCATTAGAATTGGTGTTTGGATGTCGGATTTCTTCTGAAATCACCTATCAGAGCCCTAGAAGTCTAGAGGAAGGGGAATGAATCAAATGAGAAGTTACAACCAGTTACTTGGTAAAAAATGCTTGGGACCTGAAAAATTTATAGTGTAACTATGAATTTTACATCGTAGATTCCTTGAGGGTTGAGTTGTTTTGAAAAACACATCACCTATTCCTAAAATCCCTATTTGAAACATAAATTTATTTTATGTCAAAAACTGACTCAACCAAAACATCTACCCTATGAAATTTACGCCGTACAACTATGGTTTACAACATAAATTGTTTTTGTAGATTTCCAAAATACAGTTTCCAAACTATCTTCTATTTATTCCCTTGAATTATTTGGGAAAAATTTCCAATGAATTCAAGTGAAAGACAAAATGCATAAAATGACAACGTACCTCAAACTGGGGGGGGGGTCTATATTCCCCAAACCATTTGGCATTTTTTCCTCGAGAATATCAATTACAATGTTTCCATTAAACAACATAGTCCATTACCCCCATACAAACTTCTCTCATTCCCATGTTTCCCCTTGAACCTGAACATTCTATCTAAAAACCCTCACTAAAAAAATAGATCTCTCAAGATGGGACATTTTCATTAATCCCCCATGAGTGGGGATGATGTTGGATGTGTTGTGATGATTAATTGGGGTAATATTATCCGTTGTTATTCATTATTTGGATCCCTCCTTCACTTCCCTCTGATATGATTTGATTTTAACTAGATTTTTGGGGTTGATTACAATAGAGCATCGTGGAATCGATCAAGATGGATAATGATTTTTCTCAGCCTATATAGAGGTCATCTGAAGATGCATTCTACTTACCATCGCACGTATTTGGGTGAGGTATATCACTGAATTGATTTTTCTAATATTTTCATCATAAATTAATAAATTAGTGATTAATTTGTTGTTGTGAGTTGGGGATTCTTGTCGGGATGGAGTAAGAAGTACATAGTAACCCCTCTACAGGCAGTTGGTCGTGGTTTTGGTTTGATGACAATACTCAATTACCGATTTCATAAACAACACATGGTTATTGTGGATGAGAATAGTGGAGGTATGAGAGGTCATGGAAGGTGATCGGATGGGGCTCCATAGAGCTTTTTGATGGGTCCATGATATTTTTGAGGTAGGTGGTGCTTTAAAAACAATTACATATATTTTTTTATGAATATGCATGAATTCTTGCATAACATATGGGGATAGGGAATGGGGTTTTAAAACATATGGGGCCCTTGGTAGATAAAGTTGGATAGCTATGGGCCTTCTATTCACGGAATGGGTGCTCTTGAGCACTTGGAAGTTTTGGGATCACCCATGGACTAGGTCACCCAGAGGTGAGTGTATATTTTGAGCTTACATGAGCCCTAGAGAAGGAATCATAGTGCATGTTGAGAAGTAAATAGACTAGGTTGGGTTACCTAGAGATAGTGGGAAGGCATTTATGACTTTGGAATGGATGATGATGGGAGAGAACAATGTATGTCTGGTTGATGATGGGAGATCCCTACTGAGGATTAAGAAGATCCTAAGTTTAAATGGTGAGTGGGATAAGTCCATCGAGACTTGGAATATGATTTTTGGGGGGTTCTTGAGATTTTTACCCTACATATGAGGCAATGTTTGGGTAGGATGTGATGGGTTATGATGATCCCTAGGTTGTTGGACGGAGAGTGCTGAGGGATTTTTACGAGGATGCATTAGACCTTAAGGTATAGTCTAGGTTGAATGTTAGAGAAATGATATAACCAACTGGTGATGGGATTGCAATGGTATTGATGAGAAAAAACAATACCAATTCTGGAGGTCCATGTGGATTCTTTATAAGGTGAGTTGATACATGTTCTGATGAGGGGATATGTTTTGAGCGACTAGCACCCAGGGATAGTTAGTGAGCTGAGTGAAAAGCTACGACCCTGTGTTCATGTTCTTGAGGGACTTTCCTTTGGGAGTCTTGAGTCGATATATTTGAGGTGACGTCCCTAGAGCCAATGGGGAAGGGTTGAGGTGTTGATGGACCTCCCTAGAGTTTAGGGGAATGATTATATTTTTGTGGGGTCCTTTACTTATATCCATGGGTTGGTTGATGAATCTTCCCTATACCTTTAGGTATTAGGTTAAGGACATTTCCATGTGTGGCCTGGGTTAGTGGATGATTGTGCCCGGATTCTGAGGTATTAGGTTAAAGACATTTCTATACATGTCTTGGGTCAATGTGAATGATTATGACCATTCCTTAGTAATCTTAGGTCGAGTAAGACCCTAGGGTCTGGGTAGCCATACAATGCGACATTGATGAACACAACTTGAGTTAGAAGGGGTGGGTCAAGGATGTTAGATGTATGATTGTGCCTCGTGGTTGAGGGAATCAGGTTGAGGTTTTATACATAGCTCTATCTTGAGTATTTAGGTATAGACTAGGCATCAGATTGATGGCATGATGTGATGAGTGGATTGTAGCATGGGGATAGTGTAGGTACGTTTGGTCACTATGGTGTCCTTGTTGGCATGTTGTGGGACAGATGGGTGTGTGTACTCATTAGGTGTCCCTGAATCATAGTTAACACACAAAAACTCATAGGGTGTGTTTATTTATATACGTTGTTTCCTCATATATACACATGAATATAACGAAAGATATTAGGGGTGGTTAGGGATACCCAACTGATTATTATTCTTATACCATAGATGGGAATCTCGGTGCACGTATAGTACTTATATCTACATTTTGATGAGATCATGGGACACATGGTTGTTCGATTTTGGGTTTCTCAACAAATTTGGGACATAGGGTGTGTGAGGAATGGTGATGGTATTATGGGAAAGGTGTGTGTATTGTGTTTTTTGTATTTGGGTCGGCAAGGTGGAAGATAAATTGTATGTTGTGTATGATAGAATCATGTAGGTTGTTATTTCTATTTATTTACATTTCCTACTTTGGATTGATTTGGATTATTCTTAGTTATTTGAACTGTATATATTACTCTAATTCAATGGTATAGTCTCCCCACTATATTGATTAGGACCTAATAACTAGTTGAAAATATCTGGCATACAGGTAGGTGAGCTTGAGGCCATGTGGCACTACGACATGGACGGGATCCGGGTTAGGGTGTTACAAAGTGGTATCAATGGATGGGTTTCAAGGGAAGTACTGGAAGAAACCTAGAGTAATCCCTTCTAAAGAAGCCTTCATATATTGAGTATAACATATGAACCTGACGAGAAACCATACACCTGTCACATATGTTTTTCCATCTGATCACTTCAGTCTATCATCAATGAAGAAACACAACAATGTTATTGGTAGAGAGTTTAGCCGATAACTCTCCCCTCCAATGTAATGTGAACTAGAAAAAGGAAGATATAAATAACTTGATCACCACAGAAAACACTTTATTTTACTTCAAATATATCAGCAATCATGGACAATAAAATTTTACTTCTCTCAAACAAATTCATACATCCACTAGAGAACAATAAAAAAATTCATATCAAGAGACATATGAGATTACAAAATAATAGATCAATTCCTATATAATGTATGGTATTAGAAAATTAATTTATAAATACACATTGTTCATATAGTTTTCAGTTTTACATCTGATCTAGGAAACCACCATCTTTATAGAGGTCTTCATTTAGTCAAAAAGTTTTCACAAACCTCGAAGTTCCATGGTCAGCCTCCCATTGACTTGACTAATTGTTGATACGCTTTAGGAACGCCTAATGAAACTACCAATTATAGGTCACAATGAGACAACTAGTTGTTAAAGGAAGGTATCCATGAAAATAAATCTAGAAATATTCTTTCAATGATATTTGTATGATCATTAAAAACAATCTATAGAAAACACGTAGTATGATGAAGCTAAACCCTCTCAAACTCTATCTGATGTGAACCATCAGTGGTTAGTTCTATTTTATGTAAAACCCACTAACTAACCAAACCTCTAATTAAAAATAGGAACAACATACATCTAGTCTGTCTAAATATTTTTTCCCAATCAAATCTATTTGAAAACATTATATCTGATGAACATGAAGAATGTTCAACAAAAACAAACAATTTCCCACTTTTTAATTTCTTTAGGATATCTCATAATTATTTTTTTTCACTCACATAAGTTCTTCCTCTATCTTATGTAATAATTACTCTGCTATCTATACGATTAGATGAGTCCCACTTAGGCACAATGTTCACTTATTCATTCTTAAACAAGATCCTTTGTAAAAATATCTACTCAATTTTTCTTCCCAAAAATCATATATTTTCTAAAAAAATCATCCTACAGTAAAATTAATGTGAAGTGATACTTTAAGTCAATGTGTTTCATTATTTCATAAAACCCTGGGTTGCAAGAAAGATGAATTATATTTTGACTATCACCAAATAGAATCTCTATGTATGATCCCTTTCCAATTTCCTTCAACAAGTGCATCAACCAAACAAGATCCTTTCCTGATTCTATAGTATCAACATAAATCGGTTCTATTGTAGATTAATTGACCATTATTTTTAACTGATACATCTAACATACCATAGTTCCACCAAAAGTAAAAACAAACCATATTGCACTTTTCCATGAATCCATGTCTCCAAAAATATTCAAATCTAAAAAACCATTCAACAAATAATTACCACCAAAACATAATGTTACATATTATAACCTATTTCTCTATTGTAAAATTCATTTCACAGCTTCTCAATGTTTCCTTATATGGTTTGGCATGAAATAGATAATACCTCTCCCTGTAAAAGAAATATCTAGTTTGGTGAAAAACCGTTCTAACATCAAAATTCCTACAAAAAATCATAATGAGATGTCTTTATGTCACGATCTTATCCATATATTGATGGTTCCCGAGTTTTGGTATATTTTAAGTGATTAAAAAGGGCGTTTTAGACAAGTTTACAAAGATTCATTTCAAATATTCTGAGGACATTCCTACTATATGATTTCTGGGATAATACTAACAAGTTGTCTTTCTTATCCCAGTCATTTAATTTCCCCATGTGCAACATCCCGACCTGGGTGCCACATGCTGGTTCCTTGAGAAATTTAGTTACATGACCTCAAGGGCACATCCCCGTATGCCTGAGGACTCCAACTAGTAGTAAAAGTTTAATATATATCATGGGGAGACTATAATGACTTTATAAATGGATCACAATAACGAAAATCAATGAATAATAGCCAAACGATAGTAATAAATTACTAGAAGAATAACATAATAATTAATACCAACATCATATGATATTCCCAAAATTAGAAAATAATATCCAAAACCAAATTATAGATGTGTTATGCCATATATTTGTAATGTGTCAAATAAAAACCCAAAATAATGACACTGAAAACTCCCAAGCAGGTTCTCAAAAATTATCTGGTTCCCTCATCCATGCTCTATATTTTATCCCAACACATCCTTATAACATAGGGATCTTTCCCTTATCCTATACTACAAACATGAAGTTCAATTCTGTTCTGATCAGGCCGCCGAGTAGAGTGTGAGTAGAACTCAATAGGACACCACCAATAACACCTAAAACAATATCAAAACAGTATCTCTATATGAATTTGTACAAATAATAAATGAAAATGATAAAGTAAATAGTTCTCACATTAAATTATTCTTTAATTAGCTGCATAATCCCTGGGTTTATGGTGACACCTGAATAGATAATACTTGATATGACCCATGTCAGATTTTGAACCATCCACCAAAGGGGTGTCACATTTCATTCTATCATGGGTTTTCATAAATCATTTAATTTCAATTAATATTAATAAAATTGGGGCCTAGGGGAGTAGTCTGGAACCCTGTGGGTAGTAGTTATCCCTATCCCACAACTTAGTGATCACATGAAATACATACATACATACATAATATATTGGGGGCCTAGAGTAGTAGACTGAAAACCCATGGGTATTGGGAGTTTCCATCTCTGCCCCACAACTCAATTGAAGACATCACATTTCGTGGTTCCACATTCACAACCTATTTATCAACCAATTCGTAGATCATTATTCAACACATTTCAAAAAAAACTGTCAACCATGGATAATTCATATATAATAATTTAAATCATATTATCACACCCCATGGGTCACTATCAAATTTAAAATCGCATGAATAAATAAATTTCATACTATTGATATTCAATCAATTTCATAATCTCATTATCCCTCCAACCATATAATCACATGGGAATATTAATTAATTTATTCAATTTAAAATAAATTTAATTACCCAAAAGAATTATCACATGCACCAGAGCATTAAAACATAATTAAGTTCTTGTTCAATATTGAAAGTGGTTCATCCAAGTTAGAAAAGTCCTAGGTGAACCTCTTATAATAACCCATCAATCCTTAAAATCTTTATATATCAAAATCATCCTTTGGATGCACCCAAGAATCTAGTAATGGAACATTCTTCAAGTCAAATTAAAAACTTTCCTTAGATATTTTTTGAACCTAGAAAAATACCCCATTGTTCCTTAATTGACACTGAGATAGATTGGAATATAGAAAATTCCAAATCAGTGTACTCCAGATGATTTCAAGATGTTGTACATGATCATTGTGAGTTTTTAATTGCACCATTATGTCATCCATAAAAACCACCACAAACTGATCCAAATACAAGTGAAGAATTTAGTTTATCAAGGTCATAAACACAACTATTGTAATTTATTGCCCAAATAAAATCACAATGAACTCATATAGGCCACAAATGAATCAAAAAGCAGTTTTTGGTATAGCATAAGTTCTAAATATCAACTGATGATACCTCGATCCCAAGTCAATCACTGAGAAAACATAATCTCCCATATAAAAGGTCAAAGAGATCATTGATTTGTGGAAGGTAATATTGGTTCTTCACTATTATTCAGTTTCACTTCCAATAATCGGTACAAAAAAACAACATCTCTTCATCCTTCTTAAAAAAAATACTTGAGAACCCTAGTGAAATGTACTTGGATGGATAAATCCCTTGTCCTTAAAATATTCCAGCTAAGTCTTAAGCTCCTAAATCTTTGTTTCTTCCATACTATAAGGTTTAATGGAAAGTGGTTAATCTCTAATAAGGAGCTCAATTGTAAACCTAACATCCATTTTAGTTGGAATCCCTAAGAAATAAAAAGGAAACATGTCTTGGAATAGGTCCACCATGGGTGGAAAGACATCATTTTTCATGCCCCCATTATCCATAAAAAAACTTCAAACTTGGGTGGTGAGATCCCCTAGTTTCTGATGCACTAACCCTACATGGCTTGCCTAGATATCCTACTCTCCATAATGAATACAATTGTTGTCCTCAAGATAATTAAAGGCAACTCTCCTACGATGAAAATTGATATGAGATTAGTACGATACCATATAGTGCATACCGAAAATCAAATTAAATCCAATCATGTCATGTATATAAAGATCCCAACAGAAACAATATTATTTTACCAATAGAGAACCCCACATGAATAAATAATTTTCCCTCATATGTACTCATAATGATGATTCAATCAATATAACACCAATCAAAAACTCCATCTAAAAAATCAAACATTTCACAATTTTAGCAGATATAAATGAATTTGAGGCTCTTATATCAAACAAATCACAATAAATCCTAGAAATTATAAGAATAGTACCTTATATTGTTTATGGTCCATCCTCGCTATCCACATGTGTATGATGAACTGCATGAAACTATCCAACCCCTCTTCCATGTGTTGTAGTCTAAGTCCCAAAATCTACACCACTTTACTGATATGGTCTCTCTTTCCATGATGTACCACATCCACTAGGTATACCCCTATGATCAGAGTAACATCAATTTCATGACTGATATGATGTAGAAGACCCACTTCCAACACATTTATTTTACTGGTTTACCCGTCATTAACCATCGTTCAAGAATTTTTCCAATAACTATATAAGAGACCCAACCTTCCACAATATCGACACTCCACCAGTAGTTGGGGAAACTAGCTAACAATGTGACCCAAACTACCACACCAGTTTCCAAACATTTAGTTACTGCTCTGAGTAACTAATACTTCTCCCTAGAAATTTTATTTTCTATTTCCCTTGTTGAAATTATCATAATGATTCTTCCTTCTATCAGAAGTAATACATCCTAGACATCCATTATAAAACTATTTCATTTCACTAGAAGCCTCGTTTAGTTTCCCCATAGAAATGAGAGCCTAATTCACAAAAAAATTACACTTCTTCAATTTAAATATGTCCACCGTGGACTTAATCTCATATTTAAACCCATCTATGAAAACAATTTCCCCAATTTCACCATCATCAACTAACACAGGAAAAAATAATTTCAAATCCGTAAAGTGACAAGTGTATTCTATCACATATATACACCCCTATGTAAACTTCATAAATATAGCTTCCCTCTATTGCCTTAATATTTATTGGTAAAATAGATTCAAAAAAATATCCTGAAATTCCTTCCATACCATATTTTATGGCTACCCATCACTTGTTTTAGTATCCCAAATACGTTTATATTGACCAAAAAACCTATAAGAAGCCTACATGATTCTATTTATAATAGGATTATCTAAATTTTCAAGCATCTTCTAGAAACAGTCTATATATAACAAAGCTACATCAGGTCCACCCTCTTATATTAAGGATGGATAGTGCTGCAACTATAACTCGCGTATTAGGTCAAACATAATGCGCACAACCCACCCTTGGTCTCCTTATATAAATTTCAAAAAATTTATAATAGTTCTAATGGAACTACTCTCCTGGAACATCACCCAAAACTAGCAGGGCCATAGGTTCCACTAATGGTGGATGATTTCTAGCCATGTCATCCTAGCATCCTATCAACAAGCGTCTTCATGAAGAAATATCACTATTATTTAAAACACATTTCTTAAGACACACAAAATTCATTAACACATTATAAAACTATGGATTCAAATTAATCCATTAGAAGTCATCCCTCATACCCCCACATGGTCAGAACTATGGCATTGTAACTACCGTCAACCAGCCCTTATATAGGTCATGTCTAAAATAGGGTAAGCACTTCCATATTCCATAGATTCTAATTAGACAAACATTTTATCAAATTTTAAATTACAACAATTATCATAATTTAAATTTATTTATTTATAATTATGAACCTATTCTATTTAAAATACTCGAGTATGAAAAATAATTTTCATTATAACACTTACCAAAATATTGCTTTTCCATGAATGCCTAAAATGATTCATGTAACATAAAAATCTAAAGTGCCTAGAAGGATGAATGCATACTCAAATTACAATTGATATAAAAAATAAGTAATGTCATAAAAATAAATTACATCACACAAAAAGTGCAACACCAAAGATAAAATAATATTCAGATGTAAAAGAAACCATCAATAACAACAATCCAATTGTGGGGACTTTGTTTTTCCAACCCATACATGGGGTAGCTTCTCCCCTGAATGAGATCATGACAATGGTCAGGCTCATCATAGTATCTATTATAACTTTCCCAAATAGTCAGTTGAATGAAAATAAAAGAAAACACTCTTCTAGTACCACTTTGCAATGTACTGACCCATGTACCACATTTTGGAGCCCTGATCCGATTAATTACATGACCTCAAGCGC
The DNA here is from genome assembly GCA_963277665.1 of Viscum album. NCBI lineage: Eukaryota > Viridiplantae > Streptophyta > Magnoliopsida > Santalales > Viscaceae > Viscum > Viscum album. The sequence goes on along the minus strand of CAUJRU010002401.1, from coordinate 51,165 downwards.
ACAACCTCATATTCTAGAGGCTACTAACATGCACTGAGGGTTTAATATATATCATGTGAATACTATAAAATCGTTAAAAAGGTAACTCAGCAATAGAAATTGATGAATGATAGGAAACCATTAATATGTAATAAATAGAATAATGTTCTAAAAATAAATACCAACATCACTTGATAATCCCAAAATAAGAAAACAACATTTAAAACCAAAGAAGTAGGTGTTTCCTACTATATATATGTCATGTGTAAAATGAAAACCCAAAATAATGACACTGAAAACTCCCACGTGAGTTTTGACATCATGTTAGGTTCCCACATTCATGATCCATCATGTGTCCCCACTCAACCATCACTTTTAAAAATTCAGGCTATAGGCCCTATAACCATGGCTATAGGAAATAGCCACAGTTTGGGGAATAGTGGATACTATGAGAATGGAAATAGGGAAACATCTATAGTCACGGTTAGAAACCATGGTTATAGCTATTTCAAATAAAAACTAACACCATGGTTTTAAATCATGGATCTAGAGATACAACCAAAGTTTTTAACTGTGGCACTAGAAATATAAGAACAATTTAGAACTATTGCCATAGGATTCATTTTCATGAAAAAACAAAAAAAAATTGGGCATGTACAATTCTGAACCCAGAATATGTAAACCTATAACAAGGGATTCTAGCTGCAATTGATAATAAAATTGTCAAATATCACTATTTTAAAAGTTGAAAAAAAGCTACAACCCATGATGAAACCTTGTGGATACACCATCTCTAGAATTATAGGGATTATGGCCGCAATTTGATGTTTCAAGATAAAAAATCCAACTCCGGGGAAGAAAATTAAATATGAAAACAAAGAAGAATTTGGATTAATAGATATTAAATCATTACATGGAAAACTACATGGGGTTATAAGCATCATGAATAAGGTGAGTCGCAGAGTCATCATCCATCTTACAAATAGATAATTTTATACTTTCTCTCCACCCTAATGAATGCTTCACTAATAACTTCTATTTCCTGCATACCCCGCTTGCCAATTCCAAATAGGAGAAAACAATAAATAATATATACAACATTAATTACATAACAACTCATTGAATGATTAATTGAAGTATGACTCAAATGTCGTGTTCATTTTTAGAACCTTAAAATATGAGTTTACTAGATATAAATGAAATTAAAAACGAAAAAATTAAACAAATCAGTCAACAAGAAAATTACCTCAATAATTTTGGACACCCATGAATGATCAAGTCAGTTTCCCATCTCCACCTTTATAAACTATGTGATCCTCTATCTCTTCAATCTAAAGTTGTAGTAAGAGAGAGAGGGAAAACCAAAATTTGTTTCTTAAAATTTTAAAAAATAGTAGAGTGGACATGGTTGTAATTATTTTCATTATGAATTACATTGCATAAATGATCAGTTTTATGCATTTATTTTCATTATGTAGTAAATGTTTAATGTTGTTAACTATTGGAAAAATATATCAAATATATATGCTCCTACTGAATAGTAGAAAAAAATTATATTTTTGACATATATCGATCTGAAATATTCAAAAATTACATTTCATTACTGAAAAATGTTTAATCAGCTAATACTAAAAATATATAAATGTTAATTCAATAATGAATATAAATGACACTTTTTAGATTTTGGAATTTTGGTTAAATTTTAGTTACAGATTATTTGAATGCTATATTGATTGAGCTAGTGGTTTTATCTACAGTTGATGATAACTTTAATCTAAAAATTTTATATGAGCGGTTACCTTATTTCCATTCATTTTCTAGCTACTAGGCATTATAAGGAATGGTTTCTTAAGAACAACCATTATGCAAATTGTCCTTTCAAGGGATATTGTTATCTGAACGGTAATCACATGAATGTAGGGGATAATGAAAGTACTATTGGTGGAATATTTTATGGTGATACTTTCAATACAGAAGGGTTGGAATCTACTTATTCTAATATTGTACAAATTTTTGATAGTAATGGGGATTCTGGGTATTCGAAGCACACATTTGTTAATAATTTTTTTGAGAATCATGACTCTGAAGAAGATTTAATAATGGTTGAATCATTTAAGATAAAAGAACCACTTGTTCAACAATATGCAGATATACTCAAGGTATTCTTGATTCTTACAATTGTATATGAATTCATTCACATTTTTATGTTTCATCATTTAAAAATTCATGGTAATACCCCTTAAATTTTCCATAAATAACATTAAATCATGTAACATTTTAAAAAATGTTCCTATAATTACAATAGTTGATAAATAAAAGAAATTAAGTGGTGGGAATGGAACCCAGGGAAATTGATCACATCATCATCTATCCAAGGTTAACAATATGAAAAATATATACAAATAGGGTAAGGTATTTTTTAGGCCTCACAGGTTACTATAATAAATTCATTGAGAATAATGAAAAAATTTCTAAACCACCAACTATGTTGACTAATAATGATTGGATTTTATAGAATGAAACCCCTCTTTTCCTTTTATGAAAATTCTATATAGAATGTGTTGCTTAAGGGAAGGAAGTAGGAATTTTACTATGCATAAACCTCACCTAATAGGTTATTTTAGTAAGGATTTGGATGAAACTATGGAATATAAATTTATTTAAAAAAAGGAAATAATGGATTTTGTGATGAAAATTTATCGATTGAAGTAGTTCCTAATGGTCAACCATTTGATTAGTCAAACTATTCATACCATGAAGCTAAAGTTCTAGATGAACAATCTATTGGGGGTTGGATTTCAATGTACAAGACAAAGATGACTTCCCTTGTATGCCATAGACCCGCGGTCCAGGTTGGATGAAGAAATGTTATCTTTCCCAACTAGTGAAAAAATATTTTGTTCAGTTGGTTTATATCACATTTGGATGAAGATTGATATAATTGATATGGAAATAATGATGAAATATTAGATATCATGGATACAACAAAACATTATTAGAGTTTAATTTTCTATCTAAGTGTACCTCTATTCTAGGAAAGAGCAAATTTTTCTAGTGTTGAAAAATGACTCAGGCTAGGCATAGGCCAGTCACCATTTCTACAATTCCCATACAGAAATGAAACAAAAAAACTAATGATAATTATAGGAAAGGAGACAAGAAGCATGTTAGTGATACTTCCTTCATGTTTTTTTATTACTAAAACATAGAAAAACCACAATGATTGGTTAAGTGTAACAACAATGAGCATGCTAAAAGGGTAGAAATAAAAACAGAAAAGTACATTGCCTCTCAATCCACAAAATTTTACTTTTTTATTATATCTTATTAGTGAATTTTTATTTTTTGCTCAAGGCCTTGCATGGAATATTTCAGTGGATAGTGTGTCACCAGACAGACATTGTGTATAGGTATTATTTAATACAAATAATGTAACAAATACAAAACTTCATGAAAGACCAAAACCTCCAGTTGGTGCGCCAGTGACTTCTTGATATGGTAATGTGATCTAAAACAAGTGAATGAAATGAGAAGAAATTAAATGGAGTATTGAATGAATAAATAACTGAGTATGATTTATCAAAGGTATACCTGTTGATAAAAAAATATAAAACTTTTTGAGAAAAAATTACAGAAAAGTGTTCCGGGAAAATAGATGACATCTTAGAAAATCCCCATAAATCACTATGTTGAAAAAGGTAGGAATTATATATCATAATAATGTAGATACTTGTATCCAACTTTAAAATTTTAGATAGGACAAGGAATTAAATATTATAGAAATATAAGTGTCCATACAACCTGGTTTCTGAAAAAGTCTAATTAATATCCTATTTTTGTTCATAAAAGGAATAATAAACATCCTATATTTGATCATAAAAGGGATCCATAAACAATTAATGGAAGAAAGACAACTGAAATGGAAACTCCCATAGTCTTATCTAAAATCCATTCACTGTTTGTTTATTAATAAATTTCATTTGTAACAAAAGTGAATTTTGTATTAAGAACCACATCAAACCCCCACTACCCCACCCATAATCCCTAATTCATTTAACCCCCCTCCCATACAAAAAAACACACACTTCACCTCTAATTATTTAAACCCCACACCCCCACTACCCCTATTAATTTCCCTCCCTACACCCTGCACACTATCCACATGCCTGCTTCACCCCCATCCATCACACCCACTACCCCCACCCGTCACCCCTACTCCTTTGAACCCCCCTCCTTACACCTATTTCCACATTCACACTTCCCCTACCCCATTAACCACCACCCTTCACCACCCACCCACCCCCCCACCAGCCCCTCACTCCCCCCTCACACTTGCAGCCCCACTGCCCTTGGGCTGGCTCGGACAATGACTGAAATAGGGGAAAATAGTTGGATGAAAATAATTAAAAAGTGATTAAGGAATTTATTTTTTAGAATTTGAATTTGAATTTTAAATTTTAATGTGATGTTAATGATATGTGGCTGAGATAAAAACAAAAAAGATCATACATGAAATAGTATAAATCTGCCTTGTGCACACAAAAAAACTTAAGAAAATATCTTTCAAATATGTTGTACTGAAGGGAATAATCAGAGAGTATTCTAATGAGTTGAAGTCAATGATGCATTAGATGAATAAATCATTCTCACATATTGTATGATATAAAATGAATAAAAATTATATAAATGATTAGTATTCTGTTTTTATTGAGATGTGAACTGGTAAAATCCATTTTACATATTTTAGTTGTATGTAGATTTGTGACATTGATATGGGACATTGATCACATAGATCACTTTAATATTTGGTGAAAATTGTTTTTAAAATAAACTAAAATAATGAAATTTTATTCACTGATTCACCCTCCCAGTGATTTTTACTAATCATAAGGATTGAAAGAGAGAGATCCATGGTAAAGGTAATTACTATCCATAAGCATAGACTCCATTAAAATCACTACTAATAGAAATTGTGATATCCAAAATAATTCAAGACATAAAAAAATTTATATCAATCAGCAAATTTTTCATGTAATATTAAAATCATCCCATTTTAAAATAAATTATAATTCCATGATAAAACAATTTATTGAATATAATTCTCTATGGTTCTATTTAATAGTGTCAGAAAATATATTAATGATATATAAAAATTATTTTATATTTTATGGAATGATAAATTATACACAAAAAAACATACACTAACCCATCACACATTATTATACCAAATATCTGTAGGTTCCAAGTGCAGTAGAAGCAAGTGGTTGGGTTTACCCAATATTATGTTTTCCATTAACAAACAATCAAATTGAGATCCATCACAATGATAAAAAAAGATCATTGGAATAGAATGAAGAAAAAAAAAGAAAATAGGGGAGTCCTAGAACCATAGAGTGGATCATCATATGTTGGTTATAATGAATTTGATTAAAAGGAACGAATTAATTTGATGTAATTCTCTATCTGATGATATTTCTGGTCATGATCCAAAGTGATCCATCATTGCATCGTAGAAGACAACTGTAGGATTCTTCTTGAAGTGATGAAAACATGCTCCAAGTATCTCTGGACGTCTCCAAAGGGATTCCTGGGTGCTAGCATAGAAGAGAATTCTCTTGAGGTTTTTGCCTTCAATCTCCTTGAGAGTCGCTTCCAAAGAATGTTCCATTATCCGTTGGAGGAGGAACTCTCTCGTAACATAAGAGTATTCTTGGAGGAAATTTTTTTTCTTTTGACTTGAGGTCTTTTTCTAGATCCATTGTCCACAACCACAACAATGGATAGGTTTTATGAGAATAATTTAATTTGGATTTTATTACATAGAACAAAAATATTAATTAATTACCCGAAATAATTTATTCATTATATTTAATGATTAGTGAATCCCATGTCTAATAATAATAGTTTCCTATTATTATCACTTGATAATTACCCATCAAATTACACCTAATAATATTTAATTAAATAAATAATATTATTTGTAGAAAATCCCCAAAAAAACTACACATTATTTATATTAATATACAAGGCTACTTTTGTTTTTCTATTTTCTTTATTTTCTGCACCATGTTTATTAGACCTTGAATAATGAATATTTATTAATTAAATAAATATAATTTAATTTTTTTTCTACTAAATAAATTACTTCACCCACAATATATTCTCTCAAATAACCAGTGTCGAAATAAATTTGATCATGCATCCTTGAATAATTAATAAACCACAATCGATAATAATCATAATTTAACTTCTTAAATGAATATTTAACTGAGATACTTGGAAACATATAGTGTGTGACCTATAGGCCTCATTCTCAGTGGCATTAGGAAGAGTCTTCCTAAATTCCAAGGTTAGAATCTAGAAACACGATACAGAACCCATAAAGATAGATGTTAATGTCGCAATGACGTGTCACCTCATACAAACTCTTACTGTGTAATTTACTCCCTTTGTCACGATATCTCCAATCAACCGGGTTTCAGGATAGTGACTTTAACCCATGTGCTTGATTATTATTTCTTTGACTTCTAGGAATTGAACATGACCATTCCTTCCCATGACCATTTATTTATTTAGGCTATATCAATTCCAACAAAGGTCCTAAGATATCAACTTCCGTTATGGAAAATGTGGGACAAATCCTTTCTCTCATTATCTATTAATGAAGTATTACTCATGATGCACCCAACATATCCTTACTTCCTAGGAACAGTGTATCATCATAGTTTTTATCATAAAATCAAATTTTGTATGTTTTAATACCCATTAATAATAATATTAACGTCTATGTATCAATATATATGTCCGAAGATGGGAACATCCAATGACACTATGAAATGTGGATTTCCTACTAACGGGTATCCTTCCAATAATATCCACTTGGATATTACCACTATTTCACACCATGATATGGTGCCTCGAGGTTTTATGAGTCCTCACCCCTAATGGATTGTATTATTTGTGCCCCTCAAATAACCTAATCTATCCATAGAATATATTTTCCATAATAGTGTTATGGAACTTCCGGGTTCTCATCATATCAGGTATTCACTATAAACCTTTAGTGAAATAGCTATCCTTAGGAAATTATCACATGAATTATCATGTAGAAGAAAAATAAATATGTTATAAGGGATTTATTAATATTCAAATCCATTAATACAATTTTTTCAAAAATTACAATGTAGTTTTTTCTTGGGCACCATCTCCAACAGACTTTCGCATAGACTAGAGCCAACTACTAACAACATTTAACCTCCTAGATCTCACATGATATTCATGCTTCTAATGATATAGTAATTTAGTTGTTGGGTCTACCGAATTCTCTTCTGTGGACACACTTCTCACTATAACTTCACGACTTTGACAGAAATCCCTCAAGAATAGGTAATTCTAGATAATGTACTTTGTCTGTTGATGTGACATTGGTTATTTTTCAAAATTCACCACTGTAGTATTATCAAAATACAATGTGATATGATCGTTACTTCTAGTCCCCACATCAAGATCCTAGATGAACTTCCAAATTCAGATGACTTCCTTGGTTGCATCATAAACCGCTATATATTCATACTCTGCTATAAAATCGGTGAAAACCGGCTGCTTTTAACTCTTCCAGATCACAACTCCTCCATTGATATAGAAAACATATCTTTATTGCGACTTTATTTCATTATTATTTGTCTAAAAATTTGTATAAGAATACCCTCTAATGAAAAGGTCCTCATCCCCTTCATACAGCAGGAACATATCCTTAGTTCTTATCAGATACTTAAGGATAGACATAACAGTAGTCCAATTCTATTCTCCTGGATCTACTTGATATCTTCCTACATTGATTAGTTAATAGAAAAAATCATGTCTGGTATATAACATGGAATACATTATGGATCCTATAGCTGAAGAAATTTTGATCTTTCTCTTCCTATCTTTATCATGTTTTTTCCCAGGACACATTCTCTTTGAAAGAGGTTGGCCATATGAAACTGGAACAAATCCCATCTTAGATTGTTCTATACAGAATATCCAAAGTGTCTAGTCAATGTATATACTCTAACTTAGTCCATTAAGCCTCATGGATATATCATGAATGATCTTGATCCCTAGAATTTAGGCTGCTTTTCCTATGTCCTTAATGGAGAAACACATGTTCATCCATTCCTTAATTGACTGTAAGACCTGTATATCATTACTAATAAGTAATATGTCATCAACATATACTACTGGGATAACATCTAAATTCCCATTAAACTATTTCTAAACACATGTCTCACATTCATTCTTAATGAAACCAAATTCCACTATGGATTCATCAAATTGAATGTTCAATGTCTTGGATGCCTTGATTAATCCATAATTGTATTTTTGCAACTTGAAAACCCATTTTCCTTCCCATTGTTTCACAAACCTATTTGGTTATGTCATTTAGACGTCTTCTTAAAGTATACCATTAAGGAATGATGTTTTAACATCCATTTTCTAAATCTCATAGTCATTGTAAGCATCTATGGAATGTTTTATTCTTATTTATTTAAACATGGAATGTGGGGAAACCGATTCATTATAGTCAATCCGTTGATGTTGTTTGAATCCTTTGGCCACTAGACTAGTTTTATAGGTTCTAACTTGACCTTCCATGTCCACATTTCTCTTAAATGGCCATTTTCATCAAATAGTATTTACAACAACTGTCACATCGACTAGAACCACGACTTGGTTCTGATACATGGATTCCACCTCAAAATTCATAGATTCTAGCCATATTGTATCTTCTGAGCTCTCTAATACCACCTTATAGGATATAAGATCATCATTGTCCAACAATAATTATTCACAATCCTCAGTTACTAGGAAACCAAATGTCTTTGGTTCACTTACCTCTCTTGAGCGCCTATGCAGTACTTGTGTTTCTAGAACTTCTTCCACAGGGACTTGTGGAACTTGTTCCTATACAAACTCATGTGTATCTTGAGCATCATCATCATCGAAGTCAATCATTCTTCAACTATCCTTTTGGAGGATGATATCCCCCTCAAGAAATACGTCTTGTCTTGCGATAATCACTTTCTTATATAGAGGGTTATATAAGTAATATATTTTAATTTCATTGGGATATCCTAAAAAGATACACCTTAGGCCCTAGAGTGATATTTTGTTTCTTGAGAAGGCCTTGAAAAATGACTTGCATCCCCATACACATGTGTGAAATAATGGGTATCTTTCCATCCCATAACTCGGAGGGAATTCCATTTTCTGTCTTAGTATGTACTTGGTTTAATTTTTTCGTTGAATTCTGTAATGAATATACTCAAAAGGATAATGGAAGATCAAGATGACTAATCATTGGCCACACCATTTTTAACAATATTCAGTTACTCCTTTCACTAACACCATTCCACTATGGTGTATAAAGAGGAGTGACTTAAGATAGAATTCACACTCCTGTAAATGGTCGATGAACTCTTGGTTTAAATATTCTCCACCTCGATCTGATCAAAGCCTCTTTATCTTATTACCAAGAAGATTCTCAACTTCATTCTTGAATTTATTATGTTTCTCCAAGGAACCTGAGTTATAACTCATTAAGTATATATGTCATTATCTACTAAAATCATCAGTAAAAGTAATTAATTAATAATATCCACATATAGCTTCAACTAAAAATGGTCCACACACAACCGTATTCAGAAATCCTAAAAGAACTGTGGCCATTTCACCCTATACACTGATAGGAAGCTTTCTCATTTTACCTTGTAAATAAGAATGACATCTATGAAGTGTTTTTAGCTTAGTGGAGTCTAAATAATCATCTTGTCATAAATTTTCACGCACATTTTGTTGACATGACCATGATGGTGATGCCAAAACTGGGTGGTGTATGAGTCATGTTATTTTGATTATTTATCGATGGAAAACACTTGGTTTTGTAAATTTAATACATACAAACCATTATTTTAATGTGCCATTTTATAATATACGTTGTTCTTATAGAATAAAAAACCCTTATTTCCAAACATGAAAATAAATCCATCCATATCCAAACATGATACAAAAATTATGTTCTTGATAACAGTAGGCACATAATAACTATTTTGTAAAACCAAAAGCATCCTAGATGGAAATTATAGATGGTAATCACCAATGGACAACTTATCCAACCTCTCTCCATTGGCAGCTCGATTATCCACCACTTCTCTGGATATATTTCTAAATCTACTTGTTTTCAACATTTGAATACATATGTGAGCCCCACAAGATGTATTTAATACCCAATTTATAGAAATGGAAAGATTACACTAAATAACGAACAATCCTTTAGCATCCCCATGCTTCTCGGTGTAGTTTCGCTTCTAGTGTCCTAGCTTTCCACATGAAAAACACACTTCCTCCCATTTCATGACTTTACATTGGATCTTCCCCTTCATTGAGGGACTGTGCTTGGGCTACAGGCCATTTATAATTCCTTGGCCCCTTTTCCTTTTCCTTCTTTTTCTTATTCACCTTAAGTATTGTTGGTTTTTCATGCCCAATTTCCTTACCTACATGTAGAATTATGGTTAGATGTTTTGATAAACTTTTCTCACTGTTTCTCATGTTTTAGTTGACAATAAATCTAGAGATGGTCTTGGGAAATGATGATAGGATGAGATCTATACAGAAATCATCTGAGAACTTAATCCCTATGATGTCCACATGTTCAATGTAGCCAATAAGATTGAATATATAAGGCCCAAATGGGGTATACTCTCCAATCATAGTTGTGAAAAAAAGCATTTGAGATCTCATATCTCTCATGTATCACCTTCTCTTGATAATGATACTTATGGTGAGACATCATGCTATACACATCCATGTTTTAATATTGATTCAAGATCTCATTAGAACTTTCCGATTGCATGAATCATTGGACATCTATAGAATAATCCATATGTTTCATATAGAGACATATTTCCTCATCACTGTCAACTTTTCTAGGAGCAACTAGAACAATAACCCCCAGCACATACAATTTCCTCTCATAGTGTAAGATAATGTGGAAACGTATCTACCACAACTGGAAATTGGGTTTCAGTGAGAAGTTTTTCCTTTTCTAGTATGGTTCAAATTTATCTGTTTGAAGTAACTTTCTTTATGTTTCAAAAAAATATTATTAGAAAAGTTTTAGTAATTTATCATGATAAAACTGAGACAAATAAATTAATTAATACTTATTTGTCTCCCACTATTTTATAGGAATCCAATATCACTCACTATTGACATCATAATATTCTATTGAGAGAATATTTTAGTGGAAAGGATCTATATTTCCCTTTGCATTACCCTGAATAGGGTTGTCCATGAAACCTGAAAGATTTTTTTGTAGGAATTCCAAATTCCAATGGGAATAACTCATGGATCCTTGATCCGATGAGTGGGCTCCCCAATCCGGAAATCCTTTTATTTTAGATTTCCTCAACCTTTTATTCTTGGTCACACCAAGTCCAACTATGGAAGTCAACCATTGATGTGAACCAATTGAAGTCAACCCAAAACCTTGAATTATAATTCCTCAATAATTGAAATCACCCCAACTAGGATTTGTCAAGCACTTTGAACTATGGTTTGATTCTAACCGAGATCATGGGAGGCTGTAACAACATATTATTTCTTTGAGAGATTTTATCCTTATACATAAATTTACATTTTATAATCATTTTTACATGCTTGTTAATATTAATTGGGATATACTTATGTGATTAACTTTGTCTAATATAATTCTTATGCATAGGCTAGTCTTATTTAAGTTCCATCTTGCATGCTTTTTTAATTAATTAATTTTGTGATCGTGAAAACACACCAAAAATAAATTAACCATGAAACTAAATGAAATAAAATAAATTTCCTGATAATTATCCTGTTCTATTGGTTAGTTTATCTAGCGGTTGATAAACTAACCTAAGACCTAGGGGAGAAACACCTTGAACGTTTTGGGATCATGTTCACAACTTTCCACATGTCCACCTCTGTATCTCCATGGGTTGGTTTTACTGAATCTTCTATCTTGAACCACCTCCACTGTCTTGGAAGCTCTATCCATTACATATTCTTTTATCTCACTCTCAAGTGTGCCATAAAATAGAGTTTTACATAAAATCAACATTGGGAAAGTAGGTTGTGCTTATTAATTAAGAGATGGCTTTCCAGCCAATGAATTTAATTTAAATAAATAAAGTAAAAGAAACCATACACATACAATGGTCATGGTGTACCACATGATAATCCATACATGTAATGATATTTACGCATAAATAAAACTAGTATTTAATTCATTAATCATTCTTGCGTAAGATAAATCCTGATCGAATCAATTAATTATCAATAATTAATCAATTCTTTTATGATAAACCTTTTTTTTTGAATTTCCTTTAGATTCTCATACATTGTAATTTTAAACAACTAAATTAATTTAAAATTTTTCTTTTACGAAACTTGTACCATGGAGGAAAATCAAGGAATTCCTATGCATAACTATCTAATGGGAATAAATGAACATTATAAAAATGTTGAGTTAAAAACACTTATATAAAATAGTTATCACGTATTGTGATTCAGCTTTATTCCACACCATGGTACATGTCTCAAGGGTTTGTATAATATAACAATAAATTTTAATAAATCTTCATAATTTGGATTATTACAAGATGTGTAGTTCCAACTACATTGTGTGTACTATTGTTCACCATCCATATGAATTACATGGTCAGGGATGTGGTGTTTGAGTGTACTTCAGAAATATATGGAATATATAGTGTGTCAAGTGGGCCACAGACTGTGAAGAATCCATGTTACACGATCTCCAGCTAGGAAACCCTTTTACCACACACATGGTTAAACCCTAACCCGATGGGAATACATGCCGCATCCAGTGGTCCACAAAGCATGTAATCTGGAAACTGCATGCCACCTATAGCTGAAAACACACAACGTCTTTAAGACCTAGACAAACTCCAACGACATGGCTTGGTTTGGTGGTCCAGTCTAATGCATTGAACCTTGATGAAACTATGTGTACTTCCGAATAAATGTTGTGTGTTAGGTTGTTATACGGCTAGAAAACTTTGTCACCTCTAGATGGGATCCTCTATTTTATTTTAATAAATATAAAAAGAAAAGATCATTTTTTTATAGTGAACAAGATGTGAAAGAGGAGGAACAAATCTTGAGATTCACATTTTTATATTGATTAACATTAATTAAAAAAACTAAATTATTAAATGCATAAATCATCAATGAAAAACTAAATAATTATAATCAATGACATGACCTTTCAGATACCACTTGTAGGTTTCAGGTGTAGTGGAACCACATGGATTGGGCTACCCAAAATTAATTTGTACATTAACAACGATCAATATGAGATCCATCACAATGATAAAATGTAGGATCTTTAGAATAGAATGAGGAATGAAATAAAATATTGGAGTCTTAGAACCATAGAGAGGATCATCATCTGTGGGTTGTAATTAATTTAATTAAAAGACAATTATTACCTTGATGGAAATCTCTATCTAATGCTATTTTTAGTCATGGTCCAATGTTATCCATCATTGCATCGTAGAATACAAGTGTAGGATTCCTCTAACGGTGATCAACACATGCTCCACATATCTCTAAATGTTTCCAAAGGTATTTCAGGGTGCTAGTGTAGAAGAGACTTCAACTAAAATTTCCTCCTTTTATCTCCTTGAGTGCCACATCCAAAGCACTCCCCTTGATCCAGTGGAGCTGGAACTCTCTCGTAACTTGAGATCATTCTTGGAGGAAATAAATTTTCTCTTGACTTGAGAGCTTTTTCAATATATTTTTTTCACAACCACAAATAATGGCTAGGTTTAATGAGTGTTATGTAATTATATTATCATTACATAGAATAATAAAATGAATTAATTACCTAATAGAATTTATTCATTTCATTTGATTATTAGTAAAAACCCATGTATAATAATAATAGTTTCTTATTATTATCACTTGTCATGGGAACAATGAATTACACATAATATTATTTAATTAAATAAATAATATTATTTCTCACAAATCCCTAAAAAACTACACGGTGTCTATATTAATATACACGACATGTAATTTTTTTTCCCATTTTCTTTATTTCCTCCACCATATTTATTAGACCTTGAATAATGTATATTTATTTATTAAATAAATATCACTTAATTATTTTCTAAAAAATATATTACATTACCCAGAATATATTCTCTTAAAGAACCAGTGTAGAAATAAATGTGATTAGGAATCCCTGAATAATTATTAAACCACAATCTGGAATAATCTTTATTCATCTTGTTGAATGAATATTTATCAACCATACATGGAGACACTAAGATTATGACCCTCTAGGCCTCTTTCTCAGTGGCATTAGGTAGAGCCTGCCAAATGTCCAAGGTTAGAATCTAGAAACAAGCCAAGGAACCCATAGAGAAATAAGTTAATGACACAATGATGTGTCTCTTGATACGAATGCTTACCATGTAATGTAATCCCTTTTTCACAATATCTCCAATCAAGTGGGTTTCATGATAGTGACATCAAACCACGTGCTTGATTATTATTTCTTTGAATTCCTAGAATTGAAGTTTCCCATTCTTTATCATGGAGATGGATTTATTTAGAATATATAAATTCCATCAACGATCTTGAGATATCAACTTCCTTTATGGAATAGAAGAGACATGTACTTTCTTGTATTATATATTAATGCAGTATTACTCATGATGCACCCAACTTATCCTACCTCTCTTCGAACAGTGTGTCATCATAGTTTTCATCTATAAATATAAGTTAATGAGTTGTAAATCCCATTAATAATAATATTAAAGTCTAAGGACCAATACACATGATTGAAGATAAGAACATCCAATGAAAATATGAAATGTTTATTTCCTACCGATGGGTCCCGTTCTCATTATATCCTCATGGATATTACCAAGGGTGAACACCATGAGAAGGTGCCTAAATGTTTTAGGAGTCCTCACCCCTAATGTCTTGTATTATTTGTGTCCCTCAAAAAACATCATCCAGTCATAGAACATATATTCAAGAATAGTGTTATGTCACTTCTGGGTTCTCATCATAGCAGGGATCCGCTATGACCCTTTAGTGAAACAGCTATCCTTAGGACATTGTCACATGAATTCTCATGCAGAAGAATAATCAAGATGTGATATGGTATTTATTAATATTAAAATACATGATTAAAAGTTTGTCATAATGTACAAAGTAGTTGGTTCTAGGCCCCCAACTCCAACAATATCCTCTATTCTCATCCTATGACTAGTGTGAACATTCCAAAATAAGATTGAAAATAGTAAAATTAATGCATGATAGATTCATGCCCTTGTAGCTTTATGGGGAATAATTAGAGCATCATGCATAACAAACCAATAATTCTTAAACCATCAATATTCAAATTTCAAACATATAATTCTCAATGAATCCTCCATGCTAAATAAAATTTCATCAATCCAAGTAGATTAAATTCCAAGACCATATAAAATAGACAAAAACCAAAACTCGAGTCAAGAATGGTCCACTTTCAAAGGTCAGCCTTGAATAGTAATTATAAATAATTGGGAATAAATTGTAATAATTAGTAAAAAATAGTAATAAATTTTAATAATTAGTAAAAATTAGTTATAATTACTAATAATTTTAAATAATTTGTAATAAATTGCAATTAATAGTAAGAAAGAGTAATAATTCTTAATAAATTGTAATAATTAGTAATAATTATTAATAATTAGTATTAATTAGTAAAAATTAGTAAAAATTAGTATTAATTTGTAATAAACAGTATTAATTAGTAGTAAATAGTAATAATAGTAATTAATACCAATAATTGCCAATAATTGTCAATAATTAAAATTAATTAGCAATAATTAGCAATAATTAGCAATAATTAGCAATAATTAGCAATAATTAGAAATAAATACTAATAAATACACATAATTAGTAATAAATACTAATAAATACTAATAATTAGTAGTAATTTTCAATGAATAGAAATAATTAGAAATAATTAGAAATAATTAGAAAAAAAAGAATAAATACTAATAATTAGTAATAATTAGTAATAATTAGTAATAATTAGTAATAAATAGTAATAATTAGCAACAATTAGCAATAACTAGAAATAATTAGCATTAATTAGCATTAATTATCAATAATTAGCAATAATTAACAACAATTATCAATAATTAGTAATAAATACCAATAATTAGTAATAATTAGTAATAAATACGAATAATTAGTAATAATTACTAATAAATACTAATAATTGGTAATAATTAGTAATAATTAGTAATAAATAGAAATTATTATTAATAAATAGTATTAATTAGTATTAATTAGTAATAAATAGTAATTAATACTAATAATTTGTAATAATTAGAAATAATTAGTAATAATTGCCAATAATTAGTAATAATTAGAAATAATTAGTAATAATTATCAATAATTAGAGGTAATTAGTATTAATTAGCAGTAATTAGTAATAATTAGGTTAAATAGTAAGAAATACTAATAATTAGAAATAAATACTAATAATTAGTAATAAATTGTAATAATAAGTAATTATTACTAATAATTAGTAATAAATAATAATAAATTGTAATAATTACTATTAATTAGTAATAATTTTTATTAATTAGTATTAATTACTAATAAATAGTAATAAATACTAATTAATACTAATAATTATTAATTACTACTAATAATTTGTAATAATTAGCAATAATCTACAATAATTACAAATAATTGGCAATAATTAGCAATAAATAGCTATAAATAGAAATAATTAGCAATAAATATCAGTTATTAGAAATAATTAGCAATAATTACTAATAATTTGCAATAATCAGTAATAATTAGCAATAATTAGCAATAATTACTGATAATTAGAAATAATTACTAATAAATAGCAATATTTTGCAAAAATTAACAATAATTATAAATATTTAGAAATAATTAGCAATAATTAGAAATAATTAGTATTAATTAGTATTAATTAGAAATAATTACAAATATTTAGGAATATTTAGGAATAATTAACAACAATTAGCAATAATTAACAATAATTAGAAATAATTATCAATAATTAGCAATAATTAGAAATAATTATAAATAATTTGCAATAATTATCAATAATTAGGAATAATTAAGAAAAATTAGAAATAATTAGTAATAAACAGGGATAATTGTATCAAATTGTATGAAATTAGCACAATTTCTAGTGGATAAGAGACACTCCTTTTGCTTGATGAATCTTCTCCTTTCGACTCTCACTAACTCAAGACATTATAAAAGATGTGCTTATACATACACATATCCAATCAAATATGAACAAGATTGGATATGCATTCATAGGTCCGCATGTTTTATAATTTTTTTAGGCGATGACATTTGCAAGAAGATGATTCATCGAAAAAAGGGGGCTCTTTTGTCCGACGACTCATTTACGTGCATCGTTATAACAATGAAATCACAATGATGAATCTGGTCGAAGGTACACTTATGAATTATTGTATGCACATGAATGGATATGAGTACCTCCAAATAGATTCTTTATTGTGATTTTAGTGTGAGAATGTTGAATGTAAATGAGCCACCGGAAAAAAGCAACTCCCAATCCACTTGAAATTATGTCACCCGTAATTAGTGGAAATTAGTAAGAAGTAGATGTAATTATGTATCTTTTCTTTATTGGATAGTGTTTTTATTTTTTCAAATTTTTTAAATACAGTAATGATTTTATATTTTGTAGAAAAATTTAGAACAAGGAAGTTGACAACAGTCATTATTAGATTATCACACGTGGATAAATCAGTGCAGAAATCCATATGATTATAGATTAAATCCTTTATATATTGTGGGTGGTGAAGCTTTCTTATCATTTTAATCATCAAAATCAGAATTTGTATCAGATGGCACAATTTAGTGTCCTTATAAAAAATGTTCTCTGAGAACGTTTGATAAATTTGACTACATTGGGGGACATCTCTTGTGTTTTGGTTTTTAACTAGATTATGTTTTTTGGTATCGACACGGTGAACACAATTCTAGACAGAATATTAATAATATGATTCCATATCCGGTAGGGTTT
The DNA here is from genome assembly GCA_963277665.1 of Viscum album. Classification (NCBI taxonomy): domain Eukaryota; kingdom Viridiplantae; phylum Streptophyta; class Magnoliopsida; order Santalales; family Viscaceae; genus Viscum; species Viscum album. The sequence continues at coordinate 33,035 of CAUJRU010002401.1, read as the reverse complement.
TAAAATATAGTACATGTTGTTTCAGTTCAATATGTTCCAAAAACAGAAACTCCGGAATATATTGATTTAACTCCTGACATAGAACTATTTGAATTTTATGAGTTGTTGAGGTATGCTAAGGATTCATTACATCCTGGTTGCAAGATAAGAAAATTTGATGAAGTCGAAACATTTATGGCTATTAAATCATATAATAGATTTTCAGAAAACTGTTTTGATCAGATATTTTCTATGGTTAAAACATTGTTACCTAAAGGAAATGTGTTGCATGCAGAATACAATGAGAGCAAGAGGTTGTGTAATGGTCTGGAATTACTTCCAATGGACTATAATTGATACCTATCATGGCACTCCATGAGTGGCTACACCCCCTGGGTGGGACAGACCACCATCCCCAGTGGCAGCCATTTCGTCATGAAACCCCTGGGTGGAGAGCCATGCTTCGTCCAGCGCTCACATGTGACAGTTCCCAAGGATTAGATTCATTCCTATCTCATTTGCCTCTGATACCAACTGTAGGGACCCACACTTGTCATACATGTAAATTACATTACTTTTGTGGAATAATTAATACATAAGAAAAACATACACCAATGGACCATAATAGTTTAGTGTCTTTGGAAACTCAGAACATAATCTTCTAATCTTGGTGAAAGAACATCAACATATCCCATAATGATCTTCCCCTTTTTTTCTTACCTAAAACCTTTCATTATATCCTGTGGAAAAGATATAAAGGGTGATATCAAATTCTCAGTAAGGGTAAGCATTGGGAAAATAAAACAAACCATATACATTTGAAAATAAAAACATGAACTTAATGTTTAAACATCAAAATCTTGTGTAATGTCAAAAAACATGGCAGTACGTAAGGCATAGATCATAAGGGTTCATAAATCATGAAAAAATAGAAAGGGAATAAAACATGTAATTGTGGAAACCATTAAGAACATGTTATGATTTCCATATTATCCAAGGCATTGTTGCCAAGACCATCTTAGTGGACAAAGTCCCTTACTGAACCGAGTTCACTCCTCGTTCTAGTCCTGTATCACTAAACCAGATTAACTTGCCTTTCCAGTAATGTCTATATCATGAGATATAAATCTTTACCCAATTCATTGGAGGGAGATATAGGTACCAACCATCTCATAATGGAATCATTCTTACGTGTGCCACAACATAAAAAAATCATTCATCATAACCCAAAGAATAAAATGGGTTTCATAAAAATAATCCCATCATAACATAATCCATATAAAACAAATGGATATCATTTCATCATAAGAAAAGTGAAATGATATAAATCATAGATATATTATACATGAAACATAAACATATGAAATAATGTCATCTTAGATGGAAAATGGTTTTTATAAAACACTTGAAATAAATTCTTGAGGAAAATATGCTTTCTTCTTCAAAATAATTTTCTTTTCAGAAAATGCCATGAAATATTAAAAGAAATGGATTTTGTTGAAAATATTCATGAAATCTTGAAGAGTAAGAATTATGAAAATAAGGATTTATGAAACCGTAAAAATCTTTTCATGCCGTATAAGTTAAAAAAACATTCTTCTCGTACTTTTACCAGAAAAGTGAAAATAGTACATCATAAAGTAAACAAAAGACAGATTCCATACATACAATGTATTAAAAGTAAAAAATGGGTAAAAATGTCTTTAAACATACATGAAACCATTTTTAGAAAATAGGGACATGGATGATAAATATAACCCCATTAAATACTTACGGATAAACAATCTCGGATAAAAATGAGATTGGAAAAGTTATCCCTTACCTTATGTTTGATATGCGTTGTATGAATCCGAACCTCCTGTATAATGATTTTAATAATGTAATTTACTTATTACAGAATCATATTAATTGTTATAATATCATATATGGTTCACTTATGACTTTATATTACCCGTTCTTTTGTAAATTCAATGTTAACGCATCATTTTGGGTAAAATCATTTTATTTATCATATGTGTTTTAATTTGTTGTTCTTGATATTATTATTACTTATATGATTATTTACATGCTTCCAAAATGTAAATCATGATTTATATATCATATATAGTCAGTATATATATATATAATATATAGATAAATGGAATGAAATACATCGTTCATGGAGACGGTAGGCCGTACGTACGTATTAACCCTGATTTCCTTTCCTTATTGACTTGAATAGAAGTAAGTAGATGATATATATATATATAATAGCATTATCATGTCATATATTTCATTATTATTCATTATATATACTTTATTTTCATTCTTGAGTGGTTAACACGGAGAATGAATCTCATCACGCCGTGGAGACGGTAATCCATATGTATGCACGAGCGATGATATCATTCCCATAATTATTGAACAAAATTGGATTAGATGATATAAAATCTCAGAATCAGTATGATGTTATAATAACTATATATAGTAATTATTAACACCATTATACCCATCCAATTAATGAGGTGGTGGAAAAATAGATTACACCACGGCGTGGACACGGTATTTCGTACGTACGCACGCGTGGTGATTTCATTTTCCGTAGGATGGATAGAAGGTGAAATGGGGTTATTTCATAATTATAATAAAATATATGTATACTTGGGATACTGATGTTATTAATTTATAATGAAACCACTAAATAAGAGGAAGTAGAAGAAGAATGAAACTTGAAAAAATCGGTAGAAGGTATTACCTCTTCCTCGAAGTTCGTCCTTTGAACTTCTTCTTAGGGAACTAGAGTTGGTCTTTTGAGAAGACCAGTAACTCTATAAAATTTCTAGGGAAGTGGGGAAGTGAAATGGTAAGAGGTTTTCCGAGATTCAATGCTCAAAAATGGTGCGAGGAGGTGAGGGATGAGGTGCCCTTTTATAAGGGAGGACAAGGCCACCTTTGGAAATCTCAAAAATATTAATTTATAATAAAGTCATATTCAGTTTATAATAGCTCCAAATTGATTTATTTAAAATATAAAGTGGGGATGGGTCGAAATCCTCTCAACCAATAGGTTTTATACAATTTTAGGTTACTATTTTAACCTTATCATTTAGATTTAACTTAAAGTTAAATAATTTAACTTTTACTGTGTCTTCTTGTTTTCTTACACTATATGGTTAATAAACTAACTATAACCAGAAAAATAAACCCCAAGTGGTTTATTGTTATTATATATAACCTTATCTAAGTCATTTAGCTGAACCCTATATTTTTAGGACTATAATAAAAATTAATAATATAATATTTGTTTTAAAAACTATTTTATGTCAATTTTGACACTACTTGGTAATTGATTTTTGTGAAACTCATAAGAGCATGATTAGTTCTAAACTGTTAATTTAATCAATTATAAGATGTAATATTAACCTAAAAAAATAGTGGAATTTATAAAAAGTATCATATTACATTTATTTGGTTATTTATAACATCAATTATGTTAATATTTCAATAATAAGGTAATTACTCCATGATCATTGTGTTGTAAACAAATTGAATTATTTAATATCTAAGAATTATTAATAAAATACCATTATTTCGGAAATATTTTTATCTTTCTAATGAATATTAATTTCAAATTTATCTTATGGATAACCCTATATTAAAAATGTTTTATTTATTAAACTTTGATTTTAACTAATTTATCTTTTGAATAAATAAAATAATAATAAATTTCCTAATCTTATCCATGTTGACCTAAAGGGTAATATTTTATTACTAATGTTTTTTTGGTCGAATTACACTTATCCAATAGAATTAGGACATGTGTTATGGTAATGATGATATCATTTTTACCCTTAATTACCCTATTTAATTTTAACCGTGGTAAATAAAAGTAAAAAGTTACTATTCACCAAAAATTATTTTTATCTTATTGAACCACATTTTACTCCTTGATATTAACCGTGTCTCTCGGTGGTTCAAAATTACACTCATAGAAGCGGAAAAATTATGTTTTATGTCAATTTTTTAATTCTCCTAAGAGGTGGGTAAAACACGGTGAAAAGTTTAATAAAATTTTTTTATATCGAAAATTATTATAAAATGACTCCAATGAATTACATTGAACTTATATATGTATTATGTATCAATTTTTACCTAAAATAAATTTAAATAAAATAAATAAATATTTAAATAAAAAGTCAGTTTTTAAATAGTAACCCGGTGTTTACACTATTCAAAAAAATTTGAATGTTTTCAGAAAAATATAAAAAATTCACCGTAGGATAATTTAGATATTATGAATCCAAAAATGAAGTCCATTTTGAAAGATAAAATTTATCAAATTTCATAAATTGGGTATTAATATTCATAACGGCTAGTTCATAATAGTATTATAATAATATCTCGTTTAGTGAAACTCGTTATTGCATACTACACATGCTATCGATGAAAGTATTGATTGCGTGTAATGCAAACCAAGTCAAGGATGCGTGTATTGAAAGCTCCATTTGGTTTTTCTTATAACATAATAAAAACTTATATCATTTATACATTAAACAAAATCTATACTTAATGTTCGTAGAATAATTTCCACAAAACGAACTTGAAATTGTGTGTAACACGGCCCAAGAATAGTGTTGTGTATACTGCAAGATAATATGGTGTTATGTATAATACAAGATATCTTGGTGTACTGTATAATAGAAGACATCAAGGAAATTAAAAATAATATATCTCATAAAATCTATGGGTGTTACATTCTACCCCCCTTAAAATGAATTTCTCCCTCAAAATTCGTCGGGGTTATAAATCATTTACTACTTGAAAGTTTTGTTCGTAGAAACCCTCATCATAAAAGGAATACTAAAACATAATTTTAAAAAGTAAAGTAAGAAATGTAACAATTACCTAGATTAACTCATCAATGGGTTTCCATATAGGAGAACATAAGAGGAAATATTGATATGGAAGAAAAATCTAACCATCATGTTCTGATGGAGAGTGGTAGAGGAATTGGCTATGAAAAATCCAACAATCACAAAGACATAAATTTGTGATGATTTAGGGTACCATCTGATTCATCATATATGAGGACACTAGGACAACACTTTTGGTTTATAATATCATTTACCTAAAGTTAATGAATTTGAATCAGAAGAATTACTTACTTTATTTTGGTATAATATCTCCATTGTTCGTACCTTGAACAATTTACACTTCATCTCTTAAATAAATTAAGTTTAATTTGTTATTCGTGAAGTGTTAAGAGATCATGTGATAGAATGATGGTTCATTCCATCTGTTACAAACAAAAGGTTAGAAAAAGTTATAAAATATACATAAGCCCATCTATGGTGAGGTTAATCGTATACGATTCCAAAAATGAACTTATACATCATCTATCACACTGCATAATAAAATAAAACTAGTCTCTAGTAACCAGAGACATCCTGTAGACCAGTGGTAGGCGATAAAGGCCTGTCTCACTTCGGTTGTGGGTTCGATTTCCCCAACCTTGTCCGCTGCGATGGGTTGCTGCCCGTCCTACTAGTTGTCCTTTTTTCTAAAACTACACTATTATCACATTCCAAAAATAATATCAAAAAGTTATAGACTTAAAAAATACAATCTTATGTCTAACTTAATTCATTTCAATCTTTAGTCTTATCAAAAATACTTCGGTCCAAGCTCATAGTATAAAGAAAACGATTAGTCGAAAGGTCACATAACAAGCACGCAAATACCATCATTTATACCCCATATATCATACTATATATCTTGTTGGTCACATTCCAAACACGTGAATACTATAATAATGTATTCCCTTGAAAAATGAATACCCATTGAACCTTAGTGAAAACATGAATGCTGTCATAATTTAACACTTTCAACATAGAAATATCCCAAAATTTCTATTTACTCAAACAATTATATAACATTGTCCTTATATCAGTCATGAGCTCATTTCATTTTTCTTTATCCCTTATTTATGCGCATATCATCTTCTTTACACGAATATTTCAATCAGTTTTCATGGTTATCGGTACTATATAATTATTGAAAATCAATACATAGATATTCCAAAATTTCATGATACCATAAATGAGATTCCATGATACTATTTTTAAATCTCATTACATAAAAACTTAATCATTACACAACACATTTTCATACCCAACATCACAAATAGTGATCGCATGTGACTTCCCTTTATCCTTTTCCTTAAAAGGTTCCTCACATTAATCATCATTAACTCTTGGATTAGGGCATTGATTAACATAATTCCCCATTTCATTGCACTTGAAGAATTGAAGTGTTGGTGGTGCGTTCTCTATAGTTTTATCTTTATAGAAATCATTAGCAATTATTTTTCCATTACTTCGACACTCAGCTACTCGATGACCTTCTTTTCCACAAATAAAACAATTTCTAGTACCTTTAAGACAATCTCCACCATTCTTCTTTCCACACATTGAGCATAATGAAATGTTCATCTTTTTTTCACCATTATTATGAGATTTCTCTTTGAACTCCATCTTTCGTTTCTTGTCAAAACCTTGAGATGGATATGTAACACCAACTTCCATTTCTACCTTGATAGCACAACGCACAATTTCATCATAGCGACTAGAGTCTCTTATAGCTAATGCCCTTCGATGACTTGTTTTTATGCCATGGAAGAATCGATCAACTTTACTTTCAGGTTGGATGAAAATTCCAGATGCATTCCTTGCAAGCCTTGTAAAATTCTCTTCGTATATACCAATAGATTCATCATCCTTTTTCTTAAGCTCAAGGAACTCCTTTTCCATATTTTTTCGAAGAATACGAGGGAAGTACTTATTGAAAAAAAAGTTCTTGAACTCTTCCCATTCCGTTGATTCAATTTCATATTGGGGCCTTGTATTCTTAATTAGAGTCCACCACTAGTCTTCTTCACCATCTAAACGGTAAACAGCCAAAATGACTTTTTTCATGATCCAAATAGCAAAGTATGGAAAATATATTTTCAATGGTACTGATCCATTGTTCAACAACAAGTGGATCAGATGACCCACTGAAAGAAGGTGGACGTTGCTTCATGAAGGACTCAATAGAATATTGTTCCCTTCTCGGCTCATTCGGAAGTCCAGAATGATTCATAGCTTGTGTAAGTATAGAAATAAGATTTTTCACTCCATTTCCCATGACATTTGGTTGTTCAGGAGGAAAACCCTTGCATTTTCCATTACATTTATCAACACAGTTCCGTTGGGTTCCAGCCATCATCTAAAACCCTAATAGAAAAGTGTGGGAGGATGAAATCATTCTAAGAAAACAACTTAATAATGGGGAAGTACTTCCAATATCTAACATATTAGGTTTAATTCTAATATCGTTACCGTAATCCTATAAGTATAACCTATAGTGATAATTATCCTTAGGTACATCCCTAGATATACCTTAGAAATATCTCTAGGGATCTTACAAAAGATTTCGCATCCTAGTTTCCAAAGGTTGACTAAACCTCCCTCTGATTCCAACTATAACAGTCTATAATTACTTCCAGTGGACTATAATTGATACATATCAGGGCACTCCATGGGTGGCAACACTCCCTGGGCGGGACACACCACCATCCCCAGTGGAAGCCATTTCATCATGAAGCCCATGGGCGGAGAACCATGCTTCGTCCAACGCTCAAATGTGAGAGTTCCCAATGATAGGATTCATTCCTACCTCCTTTTCCTCTGATACCAACTATAGATAACCACACATAGAATACATGTAAATTACATTACTTTTTAGGAATAATTAATACATAACAAAAATAGACACCAAAGGACCGTAATAGTTTAGTGTCTTTGGAAACTCGGAACATAATATTCTAATAATGGGGAAAGATCTTCAACAACTCCCATAAAGATCTTCCCTTTTTTCTTAGCTAAAACCTTTCTTTATATCATGTGGAAAAGAAAACATATAAAGGGTGATCTCAAATTATCATTAAGGGTAAGCATGGACAAAATATAACAAACCATATACATTTGAACATAAAAAACCTAAACTTAGTGTATAAACATCAAAATCTTGAGCAATGACATAAAACATGGAAGTACGTAAGGCATAGATCTTAATGGATCATCAATCATTGAAAAATATAATGGAAATAAAAATTTAATTGTGGAAAACATTAAGGACATGTTATGATTTCCATAGTAGCCATGGTATTGCTGCCAAGACCATCTTAGTGGACAAAGTCCCTTACTGAACTGAGTTCATTCCTCATTCCATTCATGTATCACTAAACCGAATTAACTTTCCATTTCATCCATGTCTATCTCAAGAGATATAAATCTTTACACAATTCATTGTTGGGAGATATGGTTCCCACCTATCTCATAATGAAATCATTCTTACCTATGTCATAACATAAACATAAATCATTCATCATAACCCAAAGAATAAAATGGGTTTCATAAACATCATCCCATCATAACATAATCCATATAAAACAAATGGATATAATTTCATCATAAGATATGTTAAATTATGTAAATCATATAGATATTATACTTTAATCATAAACATACGAAAAAATTTCATCTTAGATGGAAAATGTTTTTTATAAAACACTTGAACTAAATTCTTGAGGAAAATATCCTTTATTCTTTAAAATCATTTTCTTTTCACAAAATGAAATGAAATTTTAAAAGAATAGTATTTTGATGAAAATATTCATGAAATATTGTAGAGTAAGATTTATGAAAATAATGTGTTATGAAAACGTAAAAATATGTTCATGCCGTATAAGTTAAAAAAAATTCTTCTCGTACTTTGACCAGAAAAGTCAAAAAAGTACATCGTAACGTAAACAAAATAAATATTCCTTACATACCATGTAGTAAAAGTAAAAAATGGGAAAAAGGACTTTAAACATACACAAAAAGTTTTTTATAACACTAGGACATGGTTGATAAATATAACCCAAGTAAATATTTACGAATTAACAATCTCGGATAAAAATGAGATTGGAAAAGTTATCCCGTACCTTATGTTTGATATGCTTTGTATGTATCTGAACCTCCTGTATAATGATTTAAATAATATCATTTACTTATTATAGAATCATATTCTTTGTTATGATATCATATATGTCTCACTTATGACTTTATATTACCCGTTCTTTTGTAAATTCCATGTCAAAGAAGCATTTTGGGTAAAATTGTTTTATTTATCGTACGTGTTTTGGACTTGTTGTTCTTTATATTATTATTACATATATCATTATTTACTTACTTCCAGAATGTAAATCATGATTTATAAATAATATATAGTCAATATATATATATATATATATAATAGATAGATAAATGAAATGAAATACACCGTTTATGGAGACGGTAGGTCGTACGTACGCATGAACGATGTTTTCCTTTCCTTATTCACATGAATGGAAGTAAGTAGATGACATATATAAAAATATATATAAATAAAGTAGATTTATCATGTCATATATTTCATTATTATTCATTATATATACTTTATAATCATTCTTGGGTGGTTAACATGGAGAATGAATCTCATCGCGTCGTGGAGCCGGTAATCCATACGTACACACGAGCGATGATATTGTTCCCATAATTATTGAATTGAATTGGATTAGATGATATAATATCTAATAATCAGTATGATTCTACAATAACTATATATAGGTATTATTTACATCATTTTACCCATCCATGTAAGGTGGTGGTGGAAAAATAGATTACACCACGGCGTGGAGACGGTATTCCGTACGTACGCACGTGCGGTGATTTCTTTTTCCTTAGGATGGATAGAAGGTGCAATGGGGTTGTTTAATATTTAAAATAACATATCAATATATGAGGGATTCTACTGTTATTACTTCATAATGAAACCACTAAAGAAGAGGAAGTATAAGAAGAAAGAAACTTGAAAGAATCGGTAGAAGGTATTACCTCTTCCTCGAAGTGCCTCCTTTAAACTTCCTCTTAGGGCACTAGAGTTGGTCATTTGAGAAGACCGGTACCTCTATAAGGTTTATAGGGAATTGTGTAAGTGAAATGGGCAGAGTTTGGCCGATCTTCAAGTCTCAAAAATGGTGTGAGGAGGAGGGAGAGGAGGTTCCCTTTTATAAGGGAGGAGAGGGGCACCTTTGGAAATCTCAAAAATATTAATATATAATAATGTCATATTCGGTTTATAATAGCTTCAAATTGATTTATTTCGAAGCTATAGTGGGGATGGGTCGAAATACTCTCAACCAATAGGTTTTATACAAGTTTAGGTTACTATTATAACCTTATCATTTAGATTTAACTTAAAGTGAAATAATTTAACTTTTACCGTGTCTTCTTGTTTTCTTTCAATATATTGTTAAGAAACTCACTATAACAATCCAAACAAACCCCAAGTGGTTTATTATTAATATATATAACATTATCTAAGTCATTTTTCTGATCCTTATATTCTTAGGAATATAATAACAATTAATAATATAATATTTGTTTTAAAAACTATATTATGTCAATTTTGACACTATTTGGTAATTGATTTTTTTAAAACTCATAACAGCATGATTAGTTCTAAAAAATTAATTGAATCATTACTAACATGTCATATTGACCTAAAAAATTAGTGAAATTTATAAAAAAGTCTCATATTACATTTATTTGGGTATTTATAACATCAATTATGTTAATATTTCATTAATAAGGGAATTACTTCATCATCATTGTGTTGTAAACAAATTAAATTATTTAATGTCTAAGAATTATAAATAAAATACCATTATTTTGGAAATATTTTTATCTTTCTAATTAATATTAAAGTCTAATTTATCTTATGTATAACCCTATATTTAAATTTTTTTATTTATTAAACATTGATTTTAACTAATTTAACTTTTGTTTAAATAAAATAATAATAAATGTCTTAATGTAATCCATGTGAACCTAAAGGGTAATATTTTATTTCTAATGATGTTTTTGGTCAAATTAAACTTATCCAATAGAATTAGGACATGTGTTAGGGTAATGATAATATCATTTTTACCCTTAATTACCCTATTTACTTTAAACCGTGGTAAATAAAAGTAAAAAGTTACTATTCACCGAAAATCATTTTTTTCTTATTTTACCACATTTCACTCCTTGATATAAACCGTGTCTCTCATATGTTTTAAATTCCACTCGAAAAAGCGGTAAAATTATGTTTTATGTAAATTTTCAAATTCCCTTAAGAGGTCAGTAAAAGACGGTGAAAAGTTAAATAAAATTTTTATATTTATAAAATTATTATAAAATAACTACAATGAATTAAATTGAACATATATAGGTATTATGTATCAATTTTTAACTAAAATAAATTTAAATAAAATAAATAATTATTTAAATAAAAAGTCGGTTTTTAAATAATAACCATGTTTTTTCACTATTCATCAAAATTTGAATGTTTTCAGAAAAATATAAAAAATCACCCTAGGATAATTTTGATATTCCAAATCCAAAAATGAATTCCATTTTGAATGATAAAATTTATAAAATTTATAAAAGTGGGTATTACAATTCATAACGGTAAGTTCATAATATTATTATAATAATATCTCATTTAGTGAAACTCGGTATTGTGTACTACACACGCTATCGAAGAACATGTTAATTGCGTGTAATGCAAGCCTAGTCAGGGATGCGTGTATTGAAAGATCCATTTTGTGTTCCGTATAACATAATCAAAAATTATTTCATTTATACATTAAACAAAATCTATACTTAATGTTGCATATAAAATTTCCACAAAACGAACATTAAATTGTGTATAACACGATCCAAGAATAGTGTTGCATATACTGCAAGCTAATACGGTGTTGCGTATAATACAGACTAATCTTAGTTTAGTGTATAATATAAGACATCAAAGAAATTAAAAATAATATATCTCATAAAATCTTGGGGTGTTACAGGCTGGTTTGTAATATGGACTTTATTTTTCAAAAGACTCAAGCATGTGCAAATGATATAATCTTATATTATGGTGAAAATGAATCATTGGAATGTTATACCACATGTATAAAATCATCTCGGCATGTTCGATCATTGGTTGGTAAATAAATAAATAATATTTCTTTTGAAATTTCTTTCATTAATAACATGATATTATAAATTATTTTTAGGGTTTATTGTATCCAATAGATGATAGAATGTGTGAAACTATCCACATGGAACTGGAGGTTTCTATGTGTGATCATTTTCGTTAGTTTTGCACAATTTAAGAAGGACATCCATAAATAAAGAAGGAATGGCTGTATTGGATTAGTCGTGAAGAGCCTATCGACAAGAGTATATTTCATCCCGCATTTTGGATGGATTATATTCACACTATTTGGGTGGTGGATTTAAGAGGATATCTTTATTAGACTGATAGAACTGGGTGAGATAGGAGGTGACACATCAAGCCATTAGTCATACATTTAGTACATATTGAGACCATCCGGTAAGTATTTTTTTGAAATATTTTCTATAATTTGAATATAAAAAGTTTATTTTATATTCATATAGGCTGTCGAGCAGCCCGATATTACGAAGTATGATGTTTATCAGAGGATGTATTGTGATCCAGCTAGTAGAAAAATTATAGGTGATTGCCAGCGTCAGATTATGGTCAGTATTATTTCTTTTTCAGTTTGAAAATTAATTGCATAATATATTTTCACTATTTTAATTTCAAATTGGAACTAAAAGAATCCTATGAGGTTGTGACCTCTCAGAAATAGGCTGAGAGTCTAGTAGAGAAGGCTGATCCGACAACTGCGCACCTTTTCGATGAGGTGGCATAGATGCAGGCGACCCAATATGGCTATGAGAGGGGTCGAGTAGTTGGTATCATCTCTCACTTGGCTCCTGGGACTTATTATGGCACTGTTGCGATGCCAGCGTCCAAATCGAGAGGATATTTTGGAGAGCCATATTCTTAGGGATCACAGTATCATGAACAGCTTCAAACTCAGAGTGAGCTTATAGAGAGTTTTCATAAGGAGTAGGAAGAGATGTTTCAGCAGCAGCAGCAACAGCAAGAAGAGATATGTCACTAGTAGTAGCAGCAGTACGAGGAGGAGAGGAATCAAAGGCAGTAACAACATTATAAGAAGATGGAGTAAATGTGTCATCTGAATCGTAGATTCGGGACAGAGTTTCCTCCACCATCTTCTGCAGCTCCTCCACCTCCTTGAGAAGACTATCCCCCAATGATTGTTTTTCATGTTAAAAATATTTGAATTCAAAGTTTATTGTAATATTAACTATTAACAATTTTGACTTTTATATTGGTGCGAATATTCCATAATTTATTTATATTTTTTTTAATATTTTATTGTTTTATTATTTATTATTAGTGTTATATTTTTTATTGTTTTGTTATTTTACTAACAATAAGAGTAATATTTTTTTATGTTTTTATATATTTTTTGCAAATATTGAGAATTTTAATATTTTATAATCTTTTTATTATTTTAATAATATTAATATTATTTTTCAAAATTAATAATAATAATAATAACATTATCATATTATTAGTATAATTTTATTATTAATATTTTAATAATATACTTTTTTTATACTATTAATATTAGTTTTAATATTATATAATATAATATTATTTATATTAATATTTTTAATTTTATTTTTATTTTCTAATATTATTTTATCATAATTTTATTGAATACTTTTTTTATTAAGCATTTATAAAGGAACCTTTTGCGATGAAAACCCATAGTAAATAGTTTATATATTTTTAAATAACTATTTGCGATGGGAAAATCGAGCCTGTCGCAATTAGTTTTTTTTCGACGGGACCATCGCAACAGGTTTTTATATATATATAATATATAATTGGAAACATATTTGGGGTGGGAAAATAGGCCCGTCGTAAATACCTTTTAGCAATGGGACCATCGCAACAGGTTTTTATATACATAATATATATAATTGGAGAACTATTTGTGACGGGAAATAATCCCCTTGCAAAAAAAACCATTTGCGATGTCTTTTTCTACAGTAGGATCCCATCGCAAATAGCCCATTGTAAATACATCAAATTATAGTACTGTGATGACGATATTGACTAGAAAAGGTCTAAATCTTAGAGGAGGGGCCTCCACCCAAGTGGTAGGGGTGGTGGAAATTTTCCGTCCACGATAAGATTTGTTGGTTGCGATGCAAGGATGCTTTGTTTTTTCTTCTCATGGTTGTAATGGTGGTCTCACCACTTATTTATCATTTCTCCCTCCAATACTTGAAATTTTATTTTCTAATAAATTTTTGAGTGTGGGCTGGGTCCCCAACTCACACTCGGATCCTTTAGGTATAATAAATGTGTTTATGGTAATTTTATAAATAAATTAATATTTGTTTATGATTATATATATAATATATATATATTTATAAATATTTCTATACATTTATAAATATTTGTATATATTTAAAAATATATAAATATAAAATTATAAATATAATAATATATTTATTATAATTTTATAATTATTCAAATATATATATTTATTTATATTTACAATTATAATTATATATATTTATTAATACATAAATATATATATTTATAAAATTGTAATAAATGTATTTATTTTAAGTTTATAATTATTTTAACATATATACAGATATACATTTATTCAAATATATTTATTGTAATTTTATAATTCTTTATGAGAACATAAATATGTTCCGGGGGTAACATGAATGAAACATGTAAATCATAAAAAATAAGTCATAACATATATGGAATCATGAATAATAAGGGTGTGAATGTATAAATGAGCATTTCATGAGTCATTAACACATAACATATGCATGTGTCATCATACAAATAAGAAATCTAACATTTAGAACATATATAGAAACTGAATAATGAAAAAATAAACATATGATCATAGCTAATGTCAATTATACTCACACATATCAATATATGAACATAAACATATACATTAATATCATCATTATCTCTTGCTATATATATATATATATAATATTTATCTATTTATTTATTGGCTCAATTCATTAATGAAAAAATATTTATTTAAATATATATATAATTATTTATAATTATAATAAAAAAAATATTTATAAATTATTTATATATATATTTATAAATATATAATTGTAAATACAAAAATAAATTTATTATTTTAAAAAATTTATTATAATTTTTTAATTATTTAACTATAATAAAATTTATTTATAATCTTATAAATAATACATTTAAAACATTATATATATATATATATGAATTATTAAATATATATATATATATTAATATATCATGTTTATAAAAATTATAAACATTCATTTTTTAATTAATGTATATAAGTAAAAAATTAGAATATAAATATAATAATTATATATATATAAATATTAATAATATTTTTATTAAAATATTTTATTTTTTTTATGAATTACTAGCGCTGATTGATATTACCTTTGCCAGTGCTAAAAAACTAATAAATGATACACCTTTATTAGTACCTATTTTAGCGCTGATAAACATGACCTTTATCAGTGATTTTAGCTAACACTGATAAAGGTGACACTTTTATCAGTGCTTTCTACTTAGCGCTGATAGAAGCAGTCACATCCGTTGCTCGAATATGCGGTATTGCTCAGGTAGCCCAAAAAGTTAAGAGAAATGAACATGAATTGAATGAGGGTTTACGAATAGTTATTGGGTAAAATGTATATGAGCTGAGAAAATTTACAGTACAACTCAAGAATTTACACTATCAATTCTTTGATGCATGAAATTGGCCGTTAAAAGTTTCTGCCTCCAAATCAAATCCCAAAAAAAAAATTAAAATTGAAAAAAAATTTACATCGTAAATTGCATCAGTTAAAACATCTTCCACACAACATTTATCTCGTAAAACCACGATTTACTACTTAAATTTGTCCAACATATTTCTAGAAGCCCATTTCTAAACTATTTCTGCTATAATCTCCAAAAATATTCCAAAAAGGTATTATGACGAATTTAAATGTATGAAAATGGAATATAATGGAGTCATACTTCATGTCGATGGTTCTAAATGAGTCCTATTTCTTCAATGTAAAAAAGGTCAGTAAATCCGTCAAAATTGAGTTTCTTGTCAGGATACCCTACTTTTTAAACATTTGATTAAATTTCATCTTGGTTTAAGAAGGTATTATTTTCTTTTTTCACTAGAAATTTGATATATTCCCAGGGCCTACATAGATATGGTTATTATGGGGTTCCAATTTTAGTGTTTTTCATATATTTAAATATAAAAAATTTAATTGTACACATAAATATTTAAATATATTTACATATTGAATGTCTTCCTAAAAATATGCATCATACACCGATAAAAAATAATTATCCCTTTTATTGGGTAATAAAAATTTATGAAATCATATAATATATATGGGTGGGGATGCGTATGAAATCACATAATATATATGATATAATATATCTCACAATGACATTATGGTCAAAACATTGAAATAGAATATAATACAACTAACATAGTTCAGACTCCTAACTACAATTTCTAAGACAAAATATCCTATAATAACACAATCATTTAGAAGAGATAAATTAATTAACATTTTAATTTTTATCATTTCCTTATATTAATTAATTCATTATATAGTAATTAACCATTAATATTAATCCAAATTATTTTGAATTAAACATAAAAGAAGATTACATTCCCTCCAGGAATAATCCAAACTGAGTCCATGGTTTATCAAGATTAACATATTTTTTCATTTTCATTTCAGCAACACCAATCCCACAGGTTAAGAATTATTTATATCATTCCATAATCCAGGTAATCTAGGAGAACCATCCAAAGATACCACTAAGAGGAAACATGCAACCAAGTACATCTAGCTTCCTTATGTAGTGGGGAAAGGAATGAAGATAAAACAAGTTACCTAGCTATCAACCATTAAACAGATCCATAAGCGAGTATCTCATCCCTCATTATCACATCAATGAGTAAGCCTAAATTCAACATGTTCCATAATCTCTGATTCAATCCCAGATATTCACATTAAAATCATAATGTGTCTCTCCATCATAGGTGTAAAATATTTCCACATCACATCTGGGCCTCCCCAACCCACATCACACCAGTCATCCCCAGATCATCCATACTAGGCTCACATCACATTCAAGCCTCACTCTCCCATAACACATCATTTATCATAGGACCATCCATATTGGGCCCACATCACATATATACCTCCCCACCCCACAAATTACAAGGATCATTTTCATAGCACATCCCAAAATCTATAGAAACAAACAAGAATAACCAACAAGGAAACTGGCCCATCAAAACAAGGTAGTCAACCATCACATGAAATTGAGTTCTCACGACTCCCAAAACCAGGCACTCAGTCCGCTCCATAAAATAAGAAGATCAACCCCTAAAAATTATCTTTATCAAATAAATCATTTTAATTCCATCTTGAATTAACTCATTCGTTATTAAAATCTTCCATCAATAGTAAAAATAAAGCATCAATCAATATCAAACAGTTAAAGGAAAAAGAAACTGTTAGTAAATATTCTATTTTCAACAAACCAAGATAATTTCCATTCAAAATTAACATGCCTTTTATATTCATGAATTATTATTATTATTATTGAGGTTCATTTAACAATTTTATCATCTCATTGATGATAGGTTTCAATTATACACGCACACTTGCATCAATTTAATCAATATCAGAATACAGGAAACATCAGATTACAATGTGCCACTTATTTAATTTCATAATAAAATTAATTAGAAATTAATTATACATTTAAATTCATTATCAATTTCAATAGTATACTCAAATTATAATATCATGATATGAAATAATTGTATAAATATCACACTATTTAGAAAAACAAGAGCCAACCCACTATAATGGAATAACGCGTCAACCTGTGACTGTTATTATAATCTTCAATCCATTAAAAATTATTATTATTTTGATTAAATTTCTATTAAAAGGATCAACCCAAGATAAATATAATATTTAACATAAATAAATAGAGAAAAAAAGAATCTCCTACATCAAATGGGTCAATATTATTCACATGATAAGAGACCAATTTTTTGGATCCCGATAACATATCCTGAAAGAAGTTTCATCTATCCAAGGGAACCTCCGCATAATTACACCAACAAATAACTAATAAAAACCTAGTGGAAATAATATAGATCAATATCCATCACATTGAAATAAGAAGGGGAGAAAATGATAAAGAATAAAAAAAGTTAAGAAATAGAGGTAGAACAGACCTTGGATCACCATGGATTGAGGAAAAAGTCAACGTTCGTTCACCTTCGAAGTAATTCCCAAACACACTAGAAAAATGTCTACAGATCATGAGAAGTTTAGAGGCATATAGGGTTTTTATAAAAATCCCAAGAACATAAACTTTTATAATTGTGCAACATAGGGGATTTACATTGTGTGTAACACCTTACACATCATAAATGTTGGGTTTCAGATCTCACTGAAAAACACATCACCTCTAATCATTAAATCCCGAATATTTACATGTTATGAAGAACCCTGTGTACCTTCCTTCATAATACATGAACTATACATACATGAGGTGAAACCCCTTACACAACATATATTCTCACATCTTCCATCTTTTAGTATCTAAACCCCTTTATATTTACTCTAGGTCTCTTATTCTCACCACAAGATTTAGTAACACGCAAAGGGTTAGACTACATGGATCTGGGACCTTATTAAAAAGTCGAGTTATAGGTGACGGGTTTGATTTACATAAATGGATACTTGGAATAGTGGTCTGGGAAGATGGTAGGACTATATTCATTAGTCGAATATGCATGTTCTGGATAGATGAGCACATCACCCACTTAGATGATGACTCGGATGAGATAATTTTCATAAAATTTACACACACATAAATTTTGAGACATATTAGTGGAAATATATTTTCAATAATTATAATAAAAATTCCTTATGACGTATTTATCATTACGTAAGGACCCAAAACAGAAAAGAAAGTACATCACAGGGCCTTAATATATTTATTTTACAAATCAATTGTTATGCATCATATATCACATTGATTTGTTGTATATTGTAGGATGTGCAATCCTTATTTGGATTTGCGCATGGGAGTGAATACCTCAGTACGTTCTCACTCTATTTCATTGGAATATTATATAATATTCCATGTGTGTATGATGTTTTGTTTATCTATCATTCTTGTGAGAAAGGTAAATCGACAACCTTTTATTATGAAACTATAAGTGCTAAAATTTTATCTACTGGTGGATCCAAGACAATAGAAATTCTTATATTGTAATTCATTATATCCACACTTATATAATTATGTTGGATAATCATTGGATAGATAATGTTCTTGATTTTTAGTTTTATACTTAGATAATTATTGTGATGTAAATTATTTCTTTTGTTAATTTTATAATCATTTTTTTATTCTAGGTTTCATGAATTCCATGTGTTGGGAATGTTCTCTAGAATTTCTCACCATACTATACGATGATGCCTGTTTCTAGAACATTCTCCATGCCTCTTTTAATTTTCATTCAATTTAATGGAACCATGTTAAACTATTAAGGATGTTTTATAGATTTAATCAACCCATTCAGAGGTCATCTAATCAGTGGACTTCACTTTATTCTCTAAATTTTTTAGAGAAACAAGAATTTTTTTATTAGATATCATGTGTGATTTATTGAGATGTGGGATAGAATTCAGGAGTCATAATTACGAGGAGTAGGCATAGTGCACATGAATCTATAAGAGAATTTGGCTTATGTGTCTTAGTTCCAAATCACCATATTTTTATATATTACGTAGAACATATGATGCTATCATGATTCGATAATAACTTCTTCCCCTTTTGAATGGCTATGTTATCAATTGTAGTCAACTGAATATGTTTTTTACATGATTTACATACGTAACACCTCAAACACATATCCAATATTATAGAGGGAGGTTCATTTTACCTTATATATATTGATAGAGCAATGTTAGATCTTCATTTTCCCATAGATGCCATTTTTCAGGGAATTTTCATTAATTTGTTAGACGAATTAAAGCCTCATATCGATGTTCCTAAGGGTAAAGGGCCTCATGTGGATGTCTCCAAGGGGGAAGAACCTCTTTATGGATGTTACACATGATAACATGGAACATGAGGATCATGTTCACAATGATCTTCCAAATACTCCACCACTTCCTGTCTGAGGTGGTCCATAACCACATTCTATTCTTATATAGAAACTCATACTAATGATATTAATTTATATCCCCTTTAATATTTATACTATGCTATAATAATTAATTGTTACTTAAGTGTCTTTCAGCCTATATTTCCCCCATTGGGGAGATAATAACTACACAATAGTCATATTTTTTCCATGCAAGAGAGAGTTCTAGTTATTATTAACTTTCCTTCCAGCTATGAGAAGGTATGGTGAGGGGACATCAGATCCACCACCAATAACACATGATGGTATGTGTAAGATATTGTGTTCTGAACAATATAGTGTTTACAATGGAATTTTAAATTTTCCATTGGTGGGAGAGTCATTTTGGAAGCTAGGAATTTGAGTGAGTTTCTATGGGTTTGATCATATATATAAGATGTTTTTTGATGTGGTATATGATTTGGTGGTAATATGGTTGTTCGTATGAACACTAGAGGAAGCAAAGATAACCCAGTCTGCTAAAAACTAATGCAACTTTCAATTCACATCACAAATTCCTTTCATGATGTGAATGGGTTTCGTGGGGTGCTTCTAGTAATGATTCAGAACTTTTATGCACAAGGGATTACCTTGATTAATTCACAACATAAATCCATTTCATGTCCTGAATCATGTGAGGATAGTTTTTTTTAAATAATAATAGGGCCTCAACCCCTGCTTTTTTCCATGAGGCGAAGGGAGGGATCCTAGGAGGTCTCGACTATAGCATCTGTCCCCCTTCTAGATATCCTTGTATATCCTATAAATGACCTATACTTAAATAATCATTTTTCAAGTTGGATATTAATCGATAATCCCTCAATTCCTCTTAAATTCATTCCGTCATTTGTCTTCTTGTATAAAAACAATAAATATATGTTAGATATTTTTCCCTATTTTCATTTTGTTTGTTAATTCTTTATATTTCTCCCAATTTAGCTCAAGTTGATGGTGGGTAATAGATGTGTGTAACACCATTTGTATAAGTTTAGGGGTCTTTATATTTTCCTATAATTTATTTCTTGTTTATAAATTACCCCATTATGTTGTATGTCAATGATGTCATATGATGCCTCTTAAATGTCAAATTATATATTTATAACTTAATTATTTAATCAAATAATCCTCATGTATAAAATTTTACCATTTGAGGTGTTCAACAAAACCCAAACCACCCCCATTAGGTGTTTCTATTTTAGGATTTTGACCTATACTTCATCCAAGATATTAAAACACACACTTCGGGTGATGTTTTAAATGCATGTAATTATAATTCCTTGTATAGTTTTGATTACCTTTTGTGGTATGACGATTAATCACACATGTATGGATTTATTAAATTGCATTAAGAGATTTGGGAATTATAACTAACATGACCCATTTTATAATAAAACCACCTATGGGGTGAACTAAATTCATAAATAAAAAGGGGAATCTAAAGGGGGATATTTGAATGATGAATGGAATGGACCATCCCATGGGCTAATTGATTTTATTATAATTTAAATAGACCAAATGATATGACTGAATTGTGATGTGGAATGATTATGTGATGTATCTTCTTCTTTTCATAATTGAATTTTATTATGGAATGAATATGCACATGGCCTTACTTATAAATTGTAAATGAGATAATTATGTTTAATGGTCATGGAAAATGATTTTGGCATATATCTACACATATCCATCTTGATAACTTATTATAGAATTGAAAAGTTAGTCCCTTATTATGATACATGGGAATAGTGTCGCTTATACATTGTCATACTCACTCATAGAATCCCTTATTCATTGTGATGCTCATGCATGTTGTCCCTTATACACATTGATACTCAGGTATGCCGATCCCTATACATTTGGATACTTAGGCATAGTGTCCCTTATACATTGTGATACTTGGGAATGGAATCCCTAAAATATTATGATATCGGGGTGTGGTGTTCCTTAAACGTCATGATACTTGGGAATGGAATCCCTCATACATTGTGATACTCGAGCATGGAGTCCCTCAAACATTGTGATATGCGAGCAAGACTTCCCTTCTTAATAAATTATAAGATTCATAGGACTAGTGATGGATGCCTAAGTTATTCCATGGGTCCGCAATAACAATATATATATATATATATGTATATAAACGTTTCTATGTATATATTCCACATATATACATACATATCTATTTATATTTAAATATATATGTACTTGGTGACATTTTTTCATAAATACTTCGACTTGGGATGAATTGGGTATTGTCATTTGGGCGTCCCATGAGGATCCATAACATGAAATGGTCAATTTATTTTCCTTTTTTACTAATTTTCTTACCATAACTACACATTATTTAAATTTATACCCATAAACTGGATAGCTTTAGAAACCATTAGTGGTGGATAATTGAGTGTATCTCAAACCCTATTTGAGCCACCATTACACTAGGGTGTAATGACATAGATTATCATTGTATTACTTTTTGATATTATATGAAATATTTTCATTTCCAGGTTTTAAGAAAACAAGTGATTATGAGGCACGATGTGTTCATAATAAATATTTTAAATATATTAAATAGAACGCATATGCAATATTCCTAAAAAATTGGAATAACTTATAAATGTTTCTTGAGATTAGAAATATGAGGGAACCATTGAATTCAAAATGTGAGTTTTACCCTAGTCTTGATATAACCTTAGTCAATGTAGTGCATTTTTAAAAAACTCATCATTGGCATAAAATGAATAAAATAATTACTTTAATTAATCATTGACATAGTGACCTAATATCTTCTTTAAGTATACAATTATTAAAAATTATCAGGTTTAGCTGTATAACCCAGGAACCATGGGAGAACAATAAGAGAGAGAGTTATAGGAGAGTACATGGGTGAATGAAAAGTGGATATTAGTTTGATGAACATTGTGAAATAGAATCAGATGATCTTACCAACTATAATGATGCAACTTTTATCTTCATCAAGGATCAATTTGAATTGAAGAAGAAATATTTTTTGATTGGATTATTTCCCAGTTGTCTATTTCTATGCTGAACATGAATTAATCAGCCAATAGACTGATTCACAAATTGATCATTTTGTAGGACGGGTAATCTGAATGGATCTCTTTGTGGGAAATTGATTTATTTTTTTATTTGTCTCTTTGTTCATCATTCTAAATGAAATAGATCGATTCCAACATGAACATTTGACTAGGTTCATTCCTCCTAGTTTTGATTTTGATGTTATCCCCCATTTTGTTAATTCATCATCGAGGTTTCATTTTCTCGATGGATCGACCCAAATATCGAGGAATCAATCGTTGTTATCCTATTTCTTATAGAAAAAAATTAGATATCGTAGATTCAGATTTAGTTTGGTGTGGGGTTCATGTGATTATGGAAGAAAGATAGGACCATAAGGATTTGGTATTCTTGATTTGGGTTCTTCAACATGCAATGATAGTCTGATATGAAAGGTGTTTTGAAAATGGATTTAAGGGCCAAATCATGATGTTCAATGATGGCATGGTTGGAAAAACATAGATTCATGTTTTCCTGTTTGGTGTGTGTCTGGATCGGTGGACAGAGTGCTATATCAGACATTGAATTTATATCTATGTTTCTAGAAAATTTCATAACACATGATGTTTAATCCATAATTACATGGTGTGTGGGACCCTTAATAAAGCGGTATGGTTTCCATAACAGGATAAATAATACACGACATGTTACCCTATCACATGGAATGTGATAGTTATTTATTTTCTTGGTTTGTACCTTGGAGGGTACATCGACATGGCCAGGAATACATGCGTATGAGCATGCTGTGTACTCCCACATAATCACAGTCATGCCAGGTGTACATGGGTGGATATGTTTACTTGGACATGCGAATAAGTACATGAGCATTTTAAAGGCCCATACCCCGATATCCCAGAACTGGTGCCTTATTTCATTACATTAGAACTATTAACAAGATATGGCATCTGAAAGGACTGAATAGTTTAGTAATTTTTAAATACTAGATACCTATATATGTTTTATATTACAACTTGAAAAGGAAAAGAACATACAAACTCTCATGGGAACACTCATAAACTTCTAGTTTATCCTTGAAACTCATTCATAATATAACTCTTCACATCCTAGGGAAAAATAAAACATATGAAAGGGTTGATATTAGATTCTTATTAAGGGTAATAAATATACTATAAGATATCATAAATAGACATAAATAATAATTCATGGTGAATAATAGGAAACACATTCCATTAAAATTTAATCTTGAGAATAATATGGTTGGAATAACAACTGATTAAATAATTCAATAAATAATCACATAATAAATATGCTTTACCATTGCAATTATACTAGTCAAATAATAACATGGATTATTAATTACTAATATTATAATGAGGGATTTCATTATTTATGGCATCAAAAATAGGACGTCAATTATTCTTCTAAGACAACATTCATAAATGGGTAAAATCCCACCCTAGTTTGTCTAAGGAGGCCAACTGATACATCTAGAGGCTATAGTGGTCCCCAAAAATTAATTACTAAGTAAAATACATTCCTCATATGAATGGGGTTAAAAATAAACAATATATACATATGTAATGTAAATAAAATTCCATAATCAATAAACATAATCACTATCTATTCTGAGTAATATGTTGAATGGTATCAAGATAGAACATTATAGTCAAACTAATCATAAAAATTTAATAAAGTATGGTAATTGACATCATAAAATATCAAACCAAAAAAATAATTATATTCAATATAGATTGTTTAAATACATGAAAATACTCTAATAAAATAATTGTGTAATTCTTGATAGAAAACACTTTTTATATCGAAAGGAAGTGTTCTTTTAGAAAATCATTTTCATTTTTTCATTAAATTATATTGTAACATGTATATACGAGAAATGAAAAGTTAGGGACAATAAAATTATATTTTATGTATATATTATTTCCAAATTAAGTGAAATCATGTAAAAAGGTCATTTAAGAATCTTTTGAAGTGAGCCTTTTAAGTGCAGTTTAATGGAAAATACTAAAGAGTATTTAAAGCAGACTAAAGCGTCAATTTTTTTATAAAACTAGAAATTAAAAAAAGAAATTTTTTTCTGGATAAAATGATTTATCTTTAAAAAATAATGGTGGCTTCCAAAATTTTACGGGTTTCACATGAAAATGGGTAAGAAACTGGGAAGTTCCCTTTCATCAAGCTTGCTTACTGGAAATAATTGAGAAAGTATCCTTATAAAAATGTAACTCCCTATAAAATAATGAAAAATTATTCAAGTTAAGTATCAATGGAACATTAGAACCTAAATTTAAAAGTAATAAATAATAATAACTAATAATTACATTGGGATAAAATGAGATAAAACATAACCCAAATGCAAAATGAAGGTTCAGGGAGAATCCCTTACAATATTATAATCAATCAAATCGTACGCCCCATAAAGCTAATAGTCAAAAAATGAAACATTGAATACCATAAAGACAAATAGATTCATGATATTTTACATCAAAGGGCCATACTCATACACCATACATAAGAAATAGTGGTGAATAAGTGATATCTCACAAAAATGAACGTCAGATGAGAAAACCATTACCTTATGATTGAAAGTATTTTGCATTTGCACTTAATGTCATGGAATATGAAATTAGATTCATTAATAAATTAATTATGAACCTATTAAACATTTATTTTATTTATTATAATCTTATTAAGTTCATTTATGTCCTTTTTGATGAGTTATAAGAATCAATTTCCTTATTTTGGGGTGTTCGTTTCCATATTTTTCATAATTAGTTCACATGTATACATTTATGGAATATCCTATAAAATAGAAATAGTTATCCAAAATCGAAATTAATTTTATTAATAAAAATAAATAATATTTAAAGGTATTATTTATATATTTCTTTCTGATATGAGGATGATTCATTAGATAAATCTTTAATGATAACCATTTAGATTATTTTGGCAATTTTTTCGATCATCACTAACTAGTTTGGTCTTATGAATTAATATTATGTATATATAGTGGTCAAAAAACATTAAATAGTTTATATAAAAAACGTTAATTTCTTTTTTGAAACCATAAAAACTGTGTTATAACCACTCTTTAAGGAGGAATTGAAAAACCAAAACTCATTGTCCACAAAGGTGGAAAATCGACACCTCGCAGACAATGTTTGCATTTTTTGAATAAAAAATGGAAGAGGAGAATTAATTATAGATATACAATTATTATAATAACACTATAGTATATATAAGATACTATATTTATCATGATTTTTTATAGAGTAGGTGATGAAAGGATATGAAAAGAAAAGAAATTGAAATAAAATTAAAAGAACGGAAGGGGAATTTACCTCTTGAATTCCTCTCCTTATGAACCTCTCTAAGGAACTCAGAAATTCTATTTTAGGTGATACTTGAAAGAGTAAAATGTGGTGTAGAGGTTTAGGATTTGTACTGGGCATAAATTGGACAAGCATAATGGATTGGTAGTTTTGAAGAGAAAAGATAGTGAGAGGTGGTATTTATAATGTAGGAGAGGGGCGTTTCTGATTATTTTAATCATTAGTTTTTCATTTTGGAACATGACTATGAATATTTTTTATTTCCATAAATAAATAATATAAAAAGATAATGATAGTTGAATATTATGGACTTATATCATCCATGCATTATCCATGACTCAATAATTCATGTATTTATCTTATATCACAAATTATTTTTTTTACTATTCACCAAAAATTCAACTATTTCAGAAAAAATCCCAAAAATTCACCATAACCATATTTTGATATTTATAATTAAAAAATGGATTCGATTTTTTTTAAAATAATTATATAAATATTATAAAAATAAATTTTAAATATAATCTTCATTAACTTGAAAAATGAAAAATTTAATATTATAATTTATTTTATGACAATATCAAAAATTAATTGAGGTCTCATAAAATTATATTACAATAAAAAAATAGAAAAATAAAAAATTATATATTTATTTTTAAAAAGTAAATATTATTTTAACTCATTATATTAATTATAAAATAATAAATAAAAATTTTTATTTAAAAAAAATTACTTAATTTACCATTTTAAAAATTTTCTTACATATTCCATGATATAAATATATCATATTTTCATTTAAAAGATTTTGAAATTTTTCTTTACACGTTCATAGATGAGGTTTCTATTCAAATTATATATAAACCGTCAGTATAACAAAAATGGAAGTTTCAAAAAAAACATGGACTTGTCATTATTCACTGGAAAATAAATATTTTCATAAATATAACAAAATTTAACCCTAAGATAATTTTGGAATTATTATATTAAAAATTAACATTATTTTTTTAATATAATTTATAAAAGTGTCAAAATATAGTTTCTAAACATGTGTACAGTTAAATGGAGGTAAAAGTTTCTTTGAGAAAATATATCTTTTTTATCCCTACAATTGGATCTATTCTTCACTTAAGCCTAAAATTATTGATAGAAAATAAAAATATTTCATTGAATATTTAATATATAAATTTCATTAAGATATTTCAATAATATAGATTAATTTAACGTTAAATTCCATTCTGATCATAAATATAATTTTTTTTAAAAACACATACTTTATGTTCATTTGGTTTTTATTTTCATTTATAATTAATTAGATACCATTGAATTTATTTTCTAATCATGTGTAAACTATATTTTCATAATTTACATAAACCCTGTCATTCCCACCACTCCAATGGCCAGGTCATAATAAAATAATAATAATTTGAAATCATTTATTTAAGATCGGTGTTCTGGGTAACGTAAGCCATTGAAGAAGTTAAATTTTGAAAAGAATCATACTATAAAATCATGGGGTGTTACATTCTCCCCTCCCAAAATAAATTTCATCCTCACAAATTAAACTTGTTATTTGTAATTATAGATTATTCATTTTATAAAATTCTTGTGGAAATACCACATCATGAAAAGGCTTAAAAACACTTACTCTTAAAAAAATGAACAAACAATGTGATGGTCACCACAAAAATAGGTATTTGATTAGGATAAAATTTGTCCAAAGTGAAAATTTGTGCACGGAAGAAAAATATAACCATCATTTTCTGATTTATATTTATATATAACATGGTCATTAGAAATTTAACAATCATAAAATCATAAATATGTATTCAATTAAAAGGCCATTGATTTCTTAAAAAGGGATGTTTAATGAGAGTGCTTTTGTTCAAAAATCCTTTACCTAATGTTGATGGATTGATTTACTATATAGATAGGAACATGAGAAAATAAACATAATTTATTCCTTTTCATGTCATAATATAATCATTTGGTTGGGATTCTATCAATTTCCAGGTCATTTCTTACACAAGGATATGGATATATATGAGGTATTTTTATACCTAAATAATTTTTAATGAATCATATGGTCCTTAAGTCATTCATTCAACCATTAAATTTTTATTGAAACCAATATGGTTAGTATATTTATCAGAGAAAAATAATTTCCATTGTTTAACATGATCCATTCCCCAAGTAGTGAATCTTAAGATTCATTTAAAACAACTATGTCAACATTCAACGACCAAAAAATTTAGGAGGGTTGCTAAATTTCCAAAATCAACATCACGTAAGATTTACCCATACAATTTATCTATTATTACCACATAAGAAATATAATAATTCCCTAAACTCCTTTAAACCTTTAGGATACGTTCATCATCTAGGATTATAATCTAAGGTTGTTGAATGAAGTCCTTAAATCAAATCATATATTAATTCCAGCATAACATAAACCATAAGATCACTAACCACCTTCATGGTCACCAATACTATCCCAAAAACATATATTTATTATTATCTAAACATGAAGCACATATTTAGTGTTATATTTACCACTTCATGTGTTTTCATGTGTATTAACTTACAAAAAAATCACTCATGTTGATTACTGGTGCTAATAATAACATGATTCCAATTCCTTAAAGTCTAAGTAATACAATAAAATCATTATATATATCATGATTCTTATAACCAGAACATAATTGATAAAATAATCATAAAACATAATTCTTGAATCTAAACAGAGTCATAATAATTATTCATCTTCATCTGTGGTAGTAGCATAAGCTAAAAATAATCCATTATCATCATTTGGGGTATATTCTTCTTATCATTGAGTCATTGATTTTCATAGTGCCACATCTCCTTATAGCTGAATCAATGGAAAAATTATTTCATTCACTTAAAATCACAAGCCTTGTGTCCCTTATCTCCAAAACTGTAGAAAACTACTATTCCCTTTAAGAAAATACCAGGGTGTTTCCTTCAACAATTATCACATATTATAAAATCATTTATTCACTTATTCCATGTATCTATAATTTCATCTTTCATCCTAATATTCTATTTCATACATTCAATGGAATAAAAAATTGATAATTATTTCTATGTCTTCATAGAACATGGTAATATATTCTCATATGATGATAATTTTTGGGAGAATTACTCAAATAGAAAGATTGGCATAAGACCATAAAATATATGATCATTAGTACACTTTAGATAATGTTCATTTGTGAGGTACAAATTCTTTCTACGTTTTTCCATTTCTAAAAAATGTCATACACTAAATTAGGATATGAATCATTATTCATAATCTCTAACGAACAAAACACTAAACATAAATTGAGAACTTCTTTATAGCTAATATCATAATCATAATCACGGTTTCTTTGGAAACATATTTACTTTAAAATCCATTATAGTTGTTTATGATGAAAATGTGAATTATCTTAAGCATACCCCCCATGAGTGTCAAACCAAGTACGTATAATGGATGGTTATCATGTACCAAGTTACACTGATTTAGGCCTAACACATCTTATTATAGGTCTTTCACTTAGGTACATATGTGCCAAAACCATGTCCAATTGTAGTATCCAGACAAGGAAGTACTGCTAGGGAGGCCCACATATTTTATACCATGCTAAAATTCTAGGATTATCTTCTATTAGTGTCTTAAAATTTTATGTTAGGGTTATCTTACGTTATCTATTTTTTCAATGTCTAGTTTCTAAGAATTCTACTAAACCTTATCTGATACCATCTATAAATTTCCCAACCCCAATAGTCCAAAACAGATATTTATTTCATTTTATTCACTCTATGAACTAGATTTCACATGAAAAATGTCTGAATATTTTATTAGGTTTGAAAAAATAGATACATAGATAAGATTTTTATTACAACTTGAAAGGAAAAAAAGAACATATAAACTCCATTTGGAACACCCATAAACACCTAGATTATCCCTGCAAGTCATTCATAATATAAATATTTGTATCCTAGGGAAAATAAAACATATGAATGGGGTTCACCTAGATTCTCTATAAGGGTAATAAATATAGAAAAAGATATCATAAATAAACATAAAACAATAAGGAATGGTGAATTAATATAATCGCATACTATTAAAACATAATCTTGAGAATAATATTGTTGGAAAAAAATGATCAAATAATTCCATAAATAATTACATGAGAAATAAGAATAACTGTGGATGTTATACTATTCTAATAATCACATGGATTATCGATTACTGAAATCATAATGAGGGAATTCATAATTTCCATCTTACAAAATATAACTTCAAGGCTTCGGCTAAGACACCATATATAAATAGGTTAAAACCGAGTCTAGTTTGTCTCATGAGACCTACCAATGAATCGAGGGGCTATAAAGGGCCCCAACCATAACCTACTATGTCAAATTAATTTCTCATATGAATGGGTTTAACACATAAAAATTTTACATATTAAATTTAGATTACTTTCCCCAATCAGTAAACATAATCATTAACCATGCTGAGTAATATGAAGAATGGTATCGAGATAGCCCATCATAGTCAAAATAATCACAAAAATATATCAAAATATGGTAAATTATTTTATAAAATATCAATACCAATAATTAATAATATTAAATATAGGATTTTTAAATATATTAAAATACTATAATAAAAACATCGAGAAATTATTGGGAGAAAGACCATTTTTTACTTCAAAAAGAAGAGTTCCTTTGGAAAATAATTTTTATTTGTCATAAAATCATATAGTAGAATGTATATCCCAAAAAAGAAAATGGAGGGGAAATGAAATAATATTTTAGGAATAAATTATTTCTAAATTAAATGAAAACATGTAAAAATAATATTTAAAAAGATTTATAAATGATCCGCTTAGGTGTGGTTTAAGGGAAAATAATAGAGAGTCTTTGAAATAGACAAATGGATATTTTTTTTATAAAACCTAAAATGAAAAAAATATTTTTTCGTGATAAAATAAGTTACAATATAAAAATAACAGTGGATTAAAACATATTATGGAATTCAGTTGAAAAAGGTAAAGAAACTAGGAAATCCCATTTAAATGGATTTTCTTATCGGGAAGAATTGAGAAAGGATCCTTATAAAACAAGTAAGTCCCCATAAAATAAAAAAAGATTATGCTAGGTTCATATATATAGAAAATTCAAACATAAATGTAGGAATAATACATAATAATAATTAAGAATTACATTGGAGTAAAGGGAGAGAATGTGTGACTTGAATGGAAAGTGGAGGTTTGGGGAAAATCCCTTACAACATTTTAATCAATCAAATCATATGCCCCATAAAGATAGTAATCATAAAAGGAAACATTGAATACCCTGAATAAAAATGATATTCATGATATTATACATCAATTTTAATTACACATACACCATAAATAAGAGAGAGTGGTCAATAATTAATATCTCATAGAAATGAAAGTGTTATGAGAAAACTCTTTCCTTATATCTGAAAGTGTATTGTACTTTCACATAATTACCTGGAATATAAAATTAGATTAATTAATAAATTAATTATGAACATATTAAAAATTTATATTACTTATTATAATTAAATTGAGTTCATTTATGACCTTTTTAATGAGTTATAAGATTCAATTTTCTCATTCAGTAGTATTCATTTCCTTGGTCTTCTTGATTAGTTCACTTTTATAATTGTATGAAGGATTATGAAATATAGAAATAGTTATCCATAATTAAAATTATATTTTTATTAATGAAATTATAGTATAATTAATTCACATATTTGTATTTTTTTTCATATATTATGATTCATTAGACAATGGGATAATGGTAACCATTTATATTATTTTGGCGTTTTTTATAATCGTGAACTAGTTTTGTCTTATGATTTAATATTATGTATATATACTGGTTCAAGAATATTTAATAATTTTATTTAAATAAATTGATTTATTTTTTTAACCATTAAAATTTCTTTATGACCAACCTTGAAGGAGGAATTGAAAAAAAAAATCATCAACCAAGAAGGCGGTAAATCGACACCTCATAGTCAATGTTTCCATTTTTAGAATAAAAATGGGAAAAGAAAAGAAGTAATGGTAGATATACCTTCAGAATAATAAAATTTATATATATATATATATATAATATACTATAATTATCATTCATGTTTGGAAATTATAGGGAAATAAATCATAATAAAATAAAAGAAATTGAAAATTAAAAGTACAGAAGGGGAATTTACCTCTTGAATTCCTCTCCTTGATAACCTCCTTAAAAAACTTTAAAGTGGTAATTTCTATGATAAAATAAATAATATAAAGTGGTGGAGTGGTTTGGGATGGGTATTGGGTATAAATTTTACAATATTAAAGGCTTTGTAGGTGTGAGGAGAACATGTG
>CAUJRU010002400.1:0-78885 GCA_963277665.1 Viscum album | reverse complement strand
AATACACATTGCACAACATGGGGCATATGACTTCTAAAACCCGAGACTTTTATGAGAAATATTTTTGTTTTTATAAATCATAAAAGGAATATTTCACTACACACAACACTATCTTGGCTTCCTTTACATTAAATCGCGACCTTCCTCGATAGCTTGCGTCATACACAATACCGAGTTTCACTAAACAATGATATGCTATTAAAATATTATTAAAAATAGCCATTATGAATAGTAATAACCACATTTTTAAACTATATAAATTTTACTTTTCAAAATGTACTTCATTTTTGGATTCGGAATATCGAAATTATCCTAGGTTGAAATTTTGGTATTTTTTTGAAAACATTCAATTTTTGATGAATAGTGAAACCAGTAAGTGGTAGTTAAAAAACTGAATTTTTCATAAAACATAATTTTACCGCTTCTATGAGTGGAATTTCAAAAATCCGAGAGACATGGTTGATGTCAGTAAGTAAAATGTGGTTCAATGAGATGAAAATAATTTTTGGTGAATAGTAACTTTTTGCTTTTATTTACCGCGGTTAAAAGTAAATAGGGTAATTTAGGGTAAAAATGATATTATTATTACCCTAACACATGTCCTAATTCTATTGGATAAGTGTAATTCGACCAAAAACAAACTTAGGAATAAAATATGACAATTTAGGCCCACATGGATTAGATTAGGACATTTATTATTAATTTATTTAAAGAAGGGTTAAAATAGTTAAAATCAAAGTTTATTAAGTAAATACTTTTTAATATAAGGTTATATATAAGATAAATTCGACTATAAATATTAATTAGAAAATCTAAATAGATTTACTACATAATGGTATTTTATTTGTAATTTTTAGGCATTAAATAATTTAATTTATTTATGACACAAAGATGATCCAGTAATTATCTTATTAATGAAATATTGACATAATTTATTTTATAAATACCCAAGTAAATGTAATTTGAGACTTTTTATGAATTCCAAAAATTTTATAGGTCAATATGACATGTTTGTATTGATTTAATTAACTTTTTTCGAACTAATCATTCTGTTATGATTTTCACAAAAATCAATTACTAAATAGTGTCAAAATTGACGTAAAATAATTTTTTTTAAAAATATTATATTATTAATTGTTATTTTAATCCTAAAAATATAAGGTTCGGCCAAATGGATTAGATAAGGTTATATATATTAATAATAAACAACTTGGGGTTCTTTTAGATTGTTATAGTAAGTTTATTAACCTTATAGTGTAAGAACACAAGAAGAATCGGAAAAAGTAAAATTATTTAACTTAATGTTAAATCTAAATGATATGGTCAAAAAAGGAACCTAAACAAGTATAAATTCTATTTTATGAGATTATTTAGACCCCTCCCCACCTTATCTCCGAAATAAATCAATTTGGAGCTATTTAAAACCGAATTTGGCCTTATAATAAAATAATATTTTTAGTTATTTCAAAGGTGCCCCTCTCCTCCCTTATAAAAGGGCACTTCCTCCCACTCTTTCTCACACCACTTTGAGCCTTCAAGCTCGGCCAACCCCTGAAAATTTCTCCTCTCCACATCCCTAGAGACATCCTAGAGGTCCAGGTCTTCTTCAAAGACCAATTTTAGTACCCTAAAAGGAGGTCTCAAAGAAGCACTTCAAAGAAGAGGTAATGTCTGTTACCGATTCTTTCATCTTTATTTCTTCTTCCACTTCTTCTTCATTAGTTGTTTCATTATGAAGTAATAAAATCAGTATCCCTCATATACTGATATTTTATTATAAGTATGAAACAACCCTATTTCACCATCTATCCATCATACATAAAATGAAATCACCGCACATGCGTACATATGGAATACCGTCTCCACGCCGTGGTGTAATCTATTTTCCACCACCACCTTACTTGGATGGGTATAATGGTGTAAATAATGACTATATGATTATTTTAAAGTGATATTGATTCTTAAATAGTATAAATACACTCCAATACAATTCCATGATCATTAGAGTGATATCATCGCTTGTGCGTACGTACGGAATACCGTCTCCACGATGTGATGCGGCTCATTCTACTTGATCTTCATTGCATAATGATTATATAAATGAATTTAATGAATGAATATGATATATATTACAGTAATAACATTCTGGAAATGATAAATCTATAACCTAAAGAGAATAAAAATAATTTATTCAACAAAACACACATAAGAAAAAAATGTAATAAACACCTGAATAATAAGTTGTAAAGAAATATTACTAATAAAAAGATATGAATATGACCATATGTGATATCATAACAATTAATATTATTATGTAATAAGTCAATAACATTATTTAAATCATTATACAGGAGGTTCGGATACGTACAAAGCATATCGGACCTAAGGTAAGGGAAATATCACAATCTCATTTTTATCCGAGATTGTTTATACATTGGAATTTACTAGGGTGTATTTTATTATCCACATCCATGTTTCCTCAATATGTAAAATTATTTCCATTCAGCTACAATTTTTTAAATCTTATTTTACCCTTTGGTGAGTTTTTTGTATAAGATATGAAAGGAATCTTTTGTCTTTTTTCCTACGAGGTACTTTTTGGACTTTTCTGACAACAGTACGAGAAGAATGTCTTTTTAACTTATAAGGCATGAATGGATTTTTAAAACATTATTTCCAAGAAGCTACCTTTACAAGTTTTCGAGTTTATTTTTAATCAACTTCTTTTAGTTTAAAATTGTATGACATGTTAAGAAATGAAAATAAGTTTTTGAAGTAGAAAGGATATTTTCCTCAAGAATGGAGTACAAGTGTTTTATCAAAAAAAATTTCCATCTAAGATAATATAGGGTTCTGATTATATCCGTATCATTACATTGATATGATTATGTTGTGATGGAATTATTTTTATGAATTCATTTATCTTATATGAATTTTTTTATGATGTCACGATGTTTAAGAATTCAATTTTTATTACTTGGGTTATAAAATTATGTATGATTTATAATTTTTGTGGTACACATAAGAATGGTTTCATTATGAGATGGGTGGGACCTATATCTCCATCCAATTCATTGGGTAAAGATTTTATATCTCATGAGATAGACATGGCTAGAACGGTAGGTTAAACCGGTTCAGTGAAATAGGACTGAAACGAGGAGTGAACTCGGTTCAGAAATGGACTTTGTCCACTAAGATAGTTTTGGAAATGAGTATTGACTAATAAGAAATGATTCTCTATGATTATGTGTGTATGTCACAAAGTTTCATGTTTTATGTTATGATTATTGGGATTATATTTCACTACTATGATTTATCCCATGTTATGAAATTATGATTTCTTTTGCAGGATATGATTTCCAAAAGTTATGCTCTTATGTATATTGTGTGATTGATATTTCGTTTGTTTACCCTTATTGTGAATTTGAGATCACCCATTAGTGTGTTTTATTTCCACAGGCTAGGAAGAAGGTTATTAAGTAGAATACGACAAAAAGGGACTCTAGATATGATGAAATAAATGGGAGGCAAAGTAGATGCTTTATGAACCAGTTGTTTATGCTTTCCAGTTTCTAAAGACACTATACCTATACGGTCCTTTCATGGTTTTGTTATATGTTGTAATAAGTGTGCTTCAATTTTGAAGTAATAACAATAGAATTTAGACAAGTTTAGTCAATGTATGGAACCCAAAGGAACCGTGTTAATGAGGAATCCGACGGGAAATGCAATGATTTTCCCCCTGAGAAACCAAACGTTATGGGAGGTGGAATGAAAAATCTTGTAGCCATGCTCACACAACTTTCTCAAGCTATGAATCATGCAAGACTTCCGAACGAGCAACGGAAGGAGCAACATTTTGTTAAATCCTTTATGAGACAGCATCCACCTTCATTCAGCAGGTCTACTGATCCATTAGTTTCTGAACAACGGATCAGTACTACTAAAATGATATTTTCAGTTCTTCAATATTTTGAATATGATAAAGTTATCCTAGTAGTGTATCGTATGGAAGGAGATGCTGATAAATGGTGGAATATTATTAATAATATGAGGAAAAGGGATGAAATTGAGTCCATGGAATGGGATGAGTTCAAGAACTTATTTTTCAATATGTACTTCCCTCGTATTCTCTGAACAAAGACAGAGAAAGAGTTTCTTGAACTGACGCAAAAGGATGATGAATCTGTTGGTACTTATGAAGAAAATTTTATAGGACTTGCAAGGTAAGCTTCTTGTATTATTATCCAACCTGAGAGTAAGATCGATCGATTCTTTAGTGGCTTAAATCCAAGTCATCTAAGGGAATTATCCATAAGGGTCTTCAATAGCTACGAGGAAATCGTTCGATGTGCTCTCAAAGTCGAGGTAGAGATTGGAGTAACCCATCAGTCATATGGGTTTGATAAGAAGAGGAAAATGGAATTCAAAGGAAAATCAAAAGAGCACACTGAAAAGAAGATGATCTTTCCTTTATGCTAAAAGTGTGGAATGAAACATGGAGGGAGTTGTCTTAAAGGGACAAGTAAATGTTTCAAATGAGGAAAGGAATGTCATCAGGCATTTGAATGCCGCAATGATGGGAAGAAGATGTCTAATGATGAAAACAAGGGAAGGGATACAAAAAATGACCCTACTACACTTCAATGTTTCAAGTGCAAGGAGATGGGGTATTGTGCCAATCAATTCCCAAATCCAAGGGTGGATAATGATGGTCGACGTCAACAAACTCATAAGGATAAAGACAAAGGAAAGTCACATGCAATTTCTATCAGCGATGTGGAGTACAATAACGTTGTGGTGAAAGGAACACTTACAATCCACTATAACATAGCAAATGTTTTATTTGATTCTGGATCCACCCACTCCTTTATTTCTGAAAAATTTTCTAAGTATATTAACGTATTACCTAAAAAGTTAGATGTTGAGTTAGCTGTGACTACCCCTAATGGAACAACAGTCGCATCAAAAGTTTATAATTCTTCTCCGATTGAAGTTTGTGGGAAAGTGCTTCCTTCAAATCATGTGATCCTTCCTATAATGGAATTTGATTTGATTCTTCACATGGATTGGATCTCTACATTGAGCTCATATCAATTTCCAAAGAAGGGAAGTCACATTTCATATTCAAGATGAATCTATAATCGTCTTTCGATGCAAGAATGAACATAACCTTCCAGTGGAAATTTCTTCCATTTTATGGGTTTGATTCCACTAAATGAAGGTTATTTATCTCAAATGGTTGGTGAGAAACTTACGATTAAGAATATTCCCATTGTAAGGGAGTTTGATGATGTCTTTCTGGAGGAATTACTAGGTCTTCCACCGAATTGTGAAGTTGAGTTTTCAGTAGAACTCATACCAGATTCATTGCCTATTTCAAAGACACCTTATATAATGGCCCCAATTGAGTTGAAAGAATTGAAGAAGAAACTCCAAATGAATCTTGATAAGGGGTTCATATACCCTAGTGCGTCACCTTGTGGAGAACCTATTCTGTTTGTTAAGAAGAAATATGGATCAATGAGACTCTGCATTGATTATCAAGAATTTAACAAGATCACTATCAAGAACAAATATCCTCTCCCACTCATTGATGAACTATTTGACCAACTACACGGAGCTCAATTCTTTTCCAAGATTGATCTTCGTTCAGGGTATCATCAATTAGGGGTCGAAAGGGAGGATATACCAAATACAGCTTTCCGTACAAGGTATAGACACTATGAATTTATAGTGATACCATTTGGTCTTACTAATGCCCCTGCTATCTTTATGGATCTAATGAATAGAGTATTTAGAGACTATCATGATCAATTTATGGTAGTATTTATAGATGATATTATTTTCTATTCAAAGAGCAAGGAACAACATGAAGATCACTTGAGAATTATATTGAAGACCCTGAGAAAGGATAAGCTTTATGAAAAATTTACCATGTGTGAATTTTGGATTCAATAAGTTTCATTTTTTAGTCACATAATCTCAAAATTCGGGATATTTGTGTATCCAGAAAAAACAGAGGATATCAAAAGATGGTCGAGACCAACAATAGTAACTATGATCCGATGTTTTCTTGGTTTGGCTGGATATTAATGACGTTTTGTGAAAGAGTTTTCACGATTTTCTAATCCAATCACCAAGTTGACTCGAATAGGAGTTAAGTTTGTTTGGACGGAGGAATGTGAAGAGAATATCAAGGTGTTGAAAAGAAGGTTATCCAGTGCACATTTGCTCACACTGCCTTGTAGTGGAGAATGGTTTCTGATATACAGTGATGCATTCAAGAAGGGATTGGGGTGTGTTCATATGCAAAATGATATTGTGATAGCCTATGCCTCACAACAGTTGAAAATACATGAGAAAAATTACCCGACTCATGATTTGGATTAAGCTGCGGTAATCGTTGCATTAAAGATTTGGAGGAATTACCTTTATGGTGAATGGTGTGATATTTATACTGATCATAAAAGTTTAAAGTATATTTTCACACAAAAGGAGCTGAATATGCACCAAAGAAGATAGTTGGAGATGATTAAGGATTACGACTGTGAAATTCATTACCACCCTGGGAAAGCAAACAAGGTGGCATATGCATTAAGTCGACAAGACCATGCTAGTTTATCCATGATAGGGATCACAAAAGATCCAATATTTATGGATTTACAAAGGATGGATCTGGGGATTATAATGAAAGGGGAAAAATCGTATCTTTGTCAAATGAATATTCAACCATCTATACATCTGAAGATTAAAGAGTCACAGAATGAAGATGTCGACTTACAAATGAAGGTGAGAAATGTTCCTGAATTCAACCTTGATTCTGATGGGATAATAAAGTTCAGGAATCAGGTTTGTGTTCCTCCCATACCTGAATTAAAGAAGGAGCTGCTGGATGAGGGTCATAGTTCTTCATTCTCTATTCATCCTGGAAGCACAAAGATGTATAGGGACCTGAAAGCGTACTTCTGGTGGGATGGCATGAAAAGAGATGTTGCTGAATATGTCTCTCGATGCTTGGTTTGTCAACAAGTTAAAGCTAAGAGACAAAAGTATAATGGGATGTTAAAAGCATTACCCATACCCGAATGGAAATGGGAAAACATCACTATGGACATTGTCACAGGACTTCCTAAAACATCCAAAGGCAATAATGCTATCTTGGTCATAGTTGATCGTCTTACAAAGTCTGCACACTTCATTGCTATTATAGAGGATTTCTCTCTAGACCATCTTTCCAGGATATATGTAAAGGAAGTGGTAAGATTGCATGGATTACCAATTTCTATTATATCTGATCGGGGTTCGAGATTTACCTTAATGTTATGGCGAAGTCTTCAGCATACTCTGGATACAGAGTTGAGTTTCAGCACTTCTTATCATCCTCAAACAGAAGGTCAGTCTGAGAGAACAATTCAAACTCTAGAAGATATGTTGAGAGCTTGCTCTATGGATTTCAAAGGTGGTTGGTATCAACACCTACCTTTGGTGGAATTTTCTTATAATAATAGCTTTCACTCCAGTATTCAGATGCCTCTTTATAAAGCTCTCTATGGAAAGAAATGCAGGACTCCAACTTGCTGGGATGATGTTGGGGAAAGAAAGTTATTAGGACCCGATCTCATTGATGAAATCACAGAAAAGGTCTGATCTATTCAACAACACATAAGAGCAGCTCAGAGTCGACAGAAAAGTTATGCCGACAACTGTAGAAATGACCTGGAGTTTGAAGTGGGTGATAATGTTTTTTTACGAATATCTCCCTGGAAGAGGGTCATGGGATTTGGAAAGAAGGAGAAGTTGAGCCCTAGATATATCGGTCCTTTCGAAATACTGGATCATGTTGGGAAGATAGCTTACCGATTGGCACTTCCACCGAATTTCTCTCAAGTTCACGATGTGTTCCATGTATCTCTCCTGAGAAAGTACATACCTGATCCTTCACATGTACTCAGCTCCGAAGTTGTACCGCTGGAGCAGGATCTTTCTTATGAAGAACAGTCGATAGAGATTCTGGATCGTAGCGAAAAAGTCCTACAAAACAAGACCACTCGATTGGTGAATGTTTTATGGAGGAACCACCAATTAGAAGAAGCTACATGGGAGCTTGAGGATATGATGAGGGAGAGGTATCCTCATCTGTTTGTTACAAAGTGACGAATTTCGATGGCGAAATTCATTTTAAGGGGGGTAGAATGTTACACCCGAGACTTTTATGAGAAATATTTTTTTTATAAATCATAAAAGGAATCTTTCACTACACACAACACTAGTTTTGTTTTCTTTACATGCAATCGTGACCTTCCTCGATAGCTTGTGTCGTACGCAATACCGAGTTTCACTAAACAATGATATGCTATTAAAATATTATTAAAAAAAGCCATTATGAATAGTAATAGACACTTTTTGAAATTTTATTAATTTTATTTTTCAAAATGGACTTCATTTTTGTATTCGGAATATCGAAATTATCCTAGGGTGAAATTTTGGTATTTTTTTGAAAACTTTCAGTTTTTGATGAATAGTGAAACCACTAAGTGGTAGTTAAAAACTGAATTTTTCCTAAAACATAATTTTACCGCTTCTGGGAGTGGAATTTCAAAAATGTGAGAAACACTGTAGATGTCAGTAAGTAAAATGTGGTTCAATGAGATGAAAATAATTTTCGGTGAATAGTAACTTTTTACTTTTATTTACCATAGTTAAAAGTAAATAGGGTAATTAAGGGTAAAAATGATAATATAATTACGCTAACACATGTCCTAATTCTATTGGATATGTTTAATTCAACAAAAACAAACTTAGGAATAAAATATGACCATTTAGGCCCACTTGGATTAGATTAGGACATTTATTATTAATTTATTTAAATAGGTTTTAAAATAGACAAAATCAATGTTTAATAAGTAAATAATTTTTAATATAAGTTAATATATAAGATAAATTCGACTATAAATATTAATTAGAAAGCTAAAACTATTTAATACATAATATTATTTTATTTGTAATATTTAGACATTAAATAATTTAATTTATTTATGACACAAAGATGATGCAGTAATTATCTTATTAATGAAATATTGACATAATTGATGATATAAATACACAAATAAATGTAATTTGAGACTTTTTATGAATTGCACTAATTTTATAGGTTAATATGACATGTTATTATTTATTTAATTAACTTTTTTAGAACTAATAATTCTGTTATGATTTTCACAAAATTTAATTACTAAATAGTGTCAAAATTGACATAAAATAGTTTTTAAAACAAATATTATATTATTAATTTTTATTTTATTCCTAAAAAACTAAGGATTGACCGAATGACTTAGATAAGGTCATATATATTAATAATAAAAATCTTGGGGTTCTTTTGGATTGTTATAGTAATAATATTAACCTTATAGTGTAAGAACACAAGAAGACACAGTAAAAGTAAAATTATTTAACTTAATGTTAAATCTAAATGATAAGGTCCAAATAGGAACCTAAACTTGTCTAAATTCTATTGGATGAGATTATTTCCACCCATCCCCACCTTAGCTTTTAAATAAATCAATTTGGAGCTATTTAAAACCGAATTTGGATTTCTAATAAAATAATATTTTTAGTTATTCCAAAGGTGCCCCTCTCCTCTCTTATAAAAGGGCACCTCCTCCCTCTCTTCCTCACACCACTTTGAGCCTTCAAGCTCTGCAAACCCCTATAAATTTCACATCTCCACTTCCCTGGAGTCATCCTAGAGGTGCTGGTATTCTTCAAATACCAATTTTAGTGCCATAAAAGGAGGTCTCAAAGAAGCACTTCAAAGAATAGGTAATGTCTGTTACCGATTCTTTCATCTTTATTTCTACTTCCACTTCTTCTTATTTAGTTGTTTCATTATGTTTTAATAACATCAGTATAACTCATATACTGATATGTTATTATATGTATGAAACAACCCTATTTCACCATCTATCCATCCTACGGAAAATGAAATCACCGCGCGTGCGTACTTACGACATACCGTCTCCACGCCGTGGTGTAATCTATTTTCCACCACCACCTTACTTGGATGGGTATAATGGTGTAAATAATGACTATATATGATTATTGTAAAGTTATATTGATTCTGAAATAGTATAC
The DNA here is from genome assembly GCA_963277665.1 of Viscum album. Classification (NCBI taxonomy): domain Eukaryota; kingdom Viridiplantae; phylum Streptophyta; class Magnoliopsida; order Santalales; family Viscaceae; genus Viscum; species Viscum album. The sequence continues at coordinate 68,751 of CAUJRU010002400.1, read as the reverse complement.
ATACACTCCAATACAATTCCATGATCATGGGAACGATATCATCGCTCGTGCGTACGTACGGAATACCGTCTCCACGATGTGATGCGACTCATTCTACAGAATCATCATTTCATAATGATTATATAAATTAATTGAATGAATTAATATGATATATATTACACTAATAACGTTCTAGAAATGAGGTATCTATAACCTAAAGAGAAGAATAAGAATTTATTTGACAAAACACGCATAAGAATAAAAAGTAATAAACTCCCGAATAACTAGTTGTAATGAAATATTAATAATATGAAGCAAAGAATATGACCATATGTGATATCATAACAATGATTATGATTATGGAATAAGTCAATAACATTATTTAAATAATTATACAGATGGTTTGTATACGTACAAAGTATATCGGACCTAAGGTAAGGGAAATATCACAATCTCATTTTTATCCGAGATTGTTTATACTTTGGCATTTACTGGGGTGTATTTTATCATCCACATCCATGTTTCCTCAATATGTAATATTATTTCCATTCACCTAAAATTTTTTAAATCCTATTTTCCCCTTAGGTGAGTTTTTATTAAATGATACGAAAGGAATCTTTTGTCATTTTTCGTACGAGGTACTTTTTTGACTTTTCCGACAATAGAATGAGAAGAATGTTTTTTTAACTTATACGGCATGAATGGATTTTTAAAACAATATTTACAAGAAGATTCCATTTCAAGTTTTCATGTTTATGTTTAATCAACTTCTTTTAGTTTAAAATTTTATGACATGTTAATAAAGGAAAAATGTTTTTGAAGTAGAAAGGATATTTTCCTCAAGAATGGAGTTCAAGTGTTTTATCAAAATTATTTTCCATCTAAGATAATATAGGGTTCTGATTCTGTCCCTATCATTACATTGATTTGATTATGTTGTGATGGAATTATTTTTATGAATTCATTTATCTTATATGAATTGTTTTATGATGACACGATGTTTAAGAATTCCATTTTTATTACATGGGTTATTCAATGATGTATGATTTGTGATTTTTTTTGGCACACATAAGAATGGTTTCATTATGAGATGGGTGGGACCTATATCTCCCTCCAATGCATTGGGTAAAGATTGTATATCTCATGTGATAGACATGGCTGGAACTGCAGGTTAAACCGGTTCAGTGAAATAGGACTGAAACAAGGAGTGAACTCTATTCAGAAATGGACTTTGTCCACTAAGATAGTCTTGGAAATGAGTCTTGACTAATAAGAAATGATTCTCTATGATTATGTGTGTATGCCACAAAGTTTCATATTTTATGTTATAATTATAGGGATTAAATTTCACTACTATGATTTCTCCCATGTTATGAAATGATGATTTCTTTTTCAGGTTAAGATTTCCAAAAGTTGTGCTCTTATGTATATTATGTGAATGATATTTCTTTTGTTTACCCTTACTGAGCATTTGAGCTCACCCTTTTGTATGTTTTATTTCCCGAGGTCCGGAAAAAGGTTATAAAGTATAATATTCCAAAAATGGACTCTAGATATGATGAAATAAATGGGAGGCAAGGTAAATGATTTATTAACCAGTTGTTTATGCCTTCCAGTTTCTAAAGACACTATACCTCTACGGTCCTTTAATGGTTTTTTATATGTGGTAATAAGTGTGCTTCAATTTTGAAGTAATAACAATGTATGTAATGTTTGGGTTCCATCTAAGAACCTAAACTTGTCTAAATTATATTGGATGAGAGTATTTCGACCCATCCCTACATTAGCTTAGAAATAAATCAATTTGGAGCTATTTAAGAAACGAATTTGGCTTTATAATAAAATAATATTTTTAGTTATTCCAATGATTCCCCTCTCCTCCCTTATATAATGGAACCTCCTCCCTATCTTCCTCACCCCACTTTGAGCCTTCAAGCTCAGCCAACCCCTACCAATTTCTCCTCTCCACTTCCCTAGAGACATCCTAGAGGTCCTGGTCTTCTTCAAAGACCAAATTTAGTGCCCTAAAAGGAGGTCTCAAAGAAGCACTTCAAAGAAGAGGTAATGTCCGTTACCGATTATTTCATCTTTATTTCTTCTTCCACTTCTTCTTTAGTTGTTTCATTATGATGTAATAACATCAGTATCACTCATATACTGATATGTTATTATATGTATGAAACAACCCTATTTCACCATCTATCCATTCTACGAAAAATGAAATCACCGAGCGTGCGTACGTACAGAATATTGTCTCCACGCCTTGGTGTAATCTATTTTCCACCACCACCTTACTTGGATGGGTATAATGGTGTAAATAATGACAATATATGATTATTGTAAAGTGATATTGATTTTGAAATAGTATACATACACTCCAAAAAAATTCCATGATAATGGGAACGATATCATCACTCGTGTGTACGTACGGAATACCGTCTCCACGATGTGATGCGACTCGTTCTACATTATCTTCATTTCATAATGATTATATAAATGAATTTAATGAATGAATATTATATATATTACACTAATAAAATTCTGGAAATGAGGTATCTATAACCTGAATAGAAGAATAAGAATTTATTCGACAAAACACGCATAAGAACAAAAAGTAATAAACACCCGAATAACAAGTTAAAATGAAATATTACTAATAATAAGCTAAGAATATGACCATATTTGATATCATGACAATGATTATGATTATGTAATAATTTAATAACATTATTTAACTCATTATAAAGGAGGTTTAGATATGTACAAAGCATATCGGACCTAAGGTAAGGGAAATATCACAATCTCATTTTTATCCGAGATTATTAGTACTTTGGAATTTACTGGGGGTGTATTTTATCATCCACATCCATGTTTACTCAATATGTAATATTATTTACATTCACCTACAGTTGTTTAAATCCTATTTTACCCTTCGGTGATTTATTAGTAAAAGGTATGAAAGTAATCTTTTGTCGTTTTTCGTATGAGGTACTTTTTTTTTACTTTTCCAACAAAAGTATGAGAAGAATGTTTTTTTAACTTATACGGCATGAATGGATTTTTAAAACATTATTTCCAAGAATATTCCTTTACACGTTTTCATGTTTAATTTTAATCAACTTATTTTAGTTTAAAATTTTATGACATGTTAAGAAAGAAAAAATGTTTTTGAAGTAGAAAGGATATTTTTCTCAAGAATGGAGTTCAAGTGTTTTATCAAAAAAATTTCCATCTAAGATAATATTGGGTTCTGATTCTATCCCTATCATTACATTGATTTGATTATGTTTTGATGTAATTATTTTTATGAATTCATTTATCATATATGAATTGTTTTATGATGTCATGATGTTTGAGAATTCCATTTTTATTACATGGGTTTTGCAATGATTTATGATTTATGATTTTTGTGGAAAACATAAGAATGGTTTAATTCTGAGATGGGTGGGACCTATATCTCCCTCCAATGAATTGGGTAATGATTTTATATCTCCTGAGATAGACATGGCTGAAAGGGCAGGTTAAACTGGTTCAGTGAAACAGGACTGAAACGAGGATTGAACTTGGTTCAGAAATGCAATTTTTCCACTAAGATTGTCTTGGCAATGAGTCTTGACTAATAAGAAAAGGTTCTCTATGATTATGTGTATATGCCACAATGTTTCATGTTTTAAGTTATGATTATTGGGATTACATTTCACTACTATGATTTATCCCATGATATGAAATTATGATTTCTTTTGCAGGTTAAGATTTCCAAAAGTTATGCTCTTATGTATATTATGTGATTGATATTTCTTTTATTTACCCTTACTGAGCATTTGATCTCACCCATTTTTATGTTTTATTTCCCCAGGTCAAGAATAAGGTTATTAAGTAGAATATTCCAAAAAGGTACTCTAGATATGATGAAATAAATGGGCGGCAAAGTAGATGCTTTATGAACCATTTGTTTATGCTTTAAATTTTCTAAAGACACTATACCTATAAGGTCCTTTCATGGTTTTGTTATATGTTGTAATAAGTGTGCTTCAATTTTGCTACAAAGCATGGCTCCAAGCCCAAGGGCTTCATGAGGAAATGGTTGCCACTGGGGATGGTGGTGTGTCCCGCCCATGGGGTGTAGCCGCCCATGGAGTTCCCTGATAGGTATCAACTATAGTCCACCGGAAGTAATTCCAGACCGTTATAGTTGGTATCAAACGAAATGTATAGTCAACCATTGGAAACTAGGATGTGAAAGCCTTAGTAAGAACCCTAAGGATAATTCTACGCATAGAACACAATCTTAGTGTTTTAGAAATGACCATGAATAACCTATGATAAGACTTTATGTGTGAAATTTTATTCTTGATTATGTTGTTTTCCTATTATAATTAGTATTTCTCAGACTATTCTTCTTCGTTTTAAACAATGGCTGGAGCCTGAAGGATCCATGTTAATTCGGAATGCGACGGGAAATGCCATGATTGTCCCCCTGAGCAACCAAATGTTATGGGAGTTGGAATGAAAAATCTTGTAGCCATGCTCACACAACTTTCTCAAGCTATGAATCATGCAGGACTTCCAAACGAGCAAAGGAAGGAGCAACATTCTGTTGAATCCTTAATGAGATAGCGTCCACCTTCATTCAACGGGTCTACTGATTCATTAGTTGCGGAACAATGGATCAGTACTACTGAAAAGATATTTTCAGTTCTAAAATGTTCTGAACATGATAAAGTCATCCTAGCAGTGTATCATTTGGAAGGAGATGCTGATCAATGGTGGAATCTTATTAAGAATACGAGGCAAATGGATGAAATTGAGTCCATTGAATGGGTCGTGTTCAAGAACTTATTTTTCAATAAGTAATTCCCTCATATTGTCCGAACAAAGATGAAGAAAGAGTTTCTTGAACTGAAGCAAAAGGACGATGAATTTTTTGGTACTTATGAAGAAAATTTTACAAGACTTGCAAGGTACACTTCTGGTATTATTATCCAACCTGAGAGTAAGATCGATCGATTCTTTAGTGGCTTAAAACCAAGTATTCGAAGGGCGTTAGCCATAAGGGACTTCAATAGCTACGGGGAAATCGTTCGATGTGATCTCAAAGTCGAGATGGAGATTGGAGTAACCCATCAGTCATATGGGTTTGATAAGAAGAGGAAAATGGAATTCAAAGGAAAATCTAAAGAGCACACTCAAAAGAAATTGAGATTTCCCTTATGCTCAATGTGTGGAAAGAAACATGGAGGGAGTTGTCTTAAAGGGACCAGTAAATGTTTCAAATGTGGAAAGGAAGGTCATCGGGCATTTGAATGCCGCAATGAAGGGAAGAAGATGTCTAATGATGAAAACAAAGAAAGGGATACACAGAATGACCCTACTACACTTCAATGTTTGAAGTGCAAGGAGATGGGGCATTATGACAATCAATGCCCAAATCCAAGGGTTGATGATGATGGTCGATGTCAAACCACTCTTAAGGCAAAAGACAATGGAAAGTCACATGCAATTTCTATCAGCGATATGAAGTACGATAACGATGTGGTGAAAGGTACACTTACCATCCAATCTAAAGTAGAAAATATTTTATTTGATTCTGGATCCACCCAATCCTTTATTTCTAAAGAATTTTCTAAGGATATCACCGTATTACCTCAAAAGTTAAATGTTGAGTTAGTTGTGACAACCCCTAATGGAACAATAGGCGCATCAAAAGTTTATAATTCTTCTCCGATTGAAGTTTGTGGGAAATTGATTCCGGCAAATCTTGTGATCCTTCCTATAGTGGAATTTGATGTGATTCTTGGAATGGATTGGCTTTCTCTGCATGGATCTCGTATCAATTGCCAAAAAAGGGAAGTCACATTTCATATTCCACATCAATCTATGATCGTCTATCGATGCAAGGATGAACATAACCTTCCAGTGGAAATTTCTTCCATTTTATGGGTATTGATTCCACTAAATGAAAGTTATTTATCTCAAATGGGTTGTGAGAAACTCACGATTAAGAATATGCCCATTGTACGAGAGTTTGATGATGTCTTTCTGGAGGAATTACCGGGTCTTCCACCGAATCGTGAAGTTTAGTTTTCAATAGAACTTGTACCGGATGCTTTTCCTATTTCAAAGACACCTTATAGAATGTCCCCAATTGAGTTGTAGAAATTGAAGAAGAAACTCCAAGAGAATCTGGATAAGGGGTTCATATGCCCTAGTGCCTCACCTTGGGGAGCACCTGTTCTATTTTTTAAGAAGAAAGATGGATCAATGAGACTCTGCATTGATTATTGAGAAATTAACAAGATCACTATCAAGAACAAATATCCTCTCTCGCGCATTGATGACCAATTTGACTAACTACACGGAGCTCAATAATTTTCCAAAATTGATCTTCGTTCAGGGTATCATCAATTAAGGGTCAAAAGGGAGGATATATCAAAGACGGCATTCCATACGAGGTATGGACACTAAGAATTTATAGTGATGCCATTTGGTCTTACTAATTCCCATGCTATCTTCATGGATCTAATGAATATAGTCTTTAGAGACTATCATGATCAATTTGTGGTAGTCTTTATAGATGATATTCTTGTCTATTCAAAGAGAATGGAAGAACATGAAGATCACTTGAGAATTAAATTGAAGACCCTGATAAAGGAGAATCTTTATGCCAAATTTACCAAGTGTGAATTTTGGCTTCAAAAATTTTCATTTTTGTTTCACATAATCTCAAAAGATGGGATATCTGTGGATCCAGCAAAAACAGAGGTTATCGAAAGATGGTCGAGACCAACAACAGTAACTGAGATGCGAAGTTTTCTTGGTTTGGATGGATATTACTGACGTTTTGTGAAATATTTTTCATGATTATCTTATCCACACACCAAGTTGACTCGGAAAGGAGTTAAGTTTTTTTGGATGGAGGAATGTGAAGAGAATTTCAAGGTGTTGAAAAGAAGGTTATCCAGTGCACTTGTGTTCACACTGCCTTGTAGTGGAGAAAGTTGTGTGATCTACAGTGATTCATCCAAGAAGGGATTGGGGTGTGTTCTTATGCAAAATGATATGGTGATAGCTTATGCCTCAAGACATCTGAAAATACATGATCAAAATTACCCAACTCATGATTTGGAGTTAGCTGCGGTAATCATTGCACTAAAGATGTGGAGGCATTACCTTTATGGTGAAAGGTGTGATATTTATACTGATCATAAAAGTATAAAGTATATTTTCACACAAAAGGAGATGAATATGCACCAAAGAAGATGGTTGGAGCTAATTAAGTATTATGACTGGTCAATTTATTACCACCCTGGGAAAGAAAACAAGGTGACAGATGCATTAAGTCGACAAGACCATGCTAGTTTATCCATGATGAGGAACACAAAAGAACCAATATTTATGGATTTACAATGGATGGATCTGGGAATTATAATGAAAGGGGAGAAATCATAGCTTTTTCAAATGAATGTTCAACCATCTATACATGTGGAGATTAAAGAGGCATAGAAAGAAGATGTCGAGTTACAAAAGAAGGTGAGAAATGATCCTGAATTCAACCTTGATTGTGATGGGATAATAATGTTCAGGAATCGGGTTTCTGTTCCTCCCATCCCCGAATTAAAGAAGGAGCTGCTGGATGAGGCTCATAGTTTATCATTCTCTATTCATCCTAGAAGCACGAAGATGTATAGGGACCTGAAAGAGAACTTCTGTTGGAATGGCATGGAAGGAGATGTTGCTGAATATTTCTCTTGATGCTTGGTTTGTCAACAAGTTAAAGCTGAGAGACAGAAGTATAAGGGGATGTTACAACCATTACCCATACCCGAATGGAAATGGGAAAACATCACTATGGACTTTGTCACAGGACTTCCTAAAACATCCAAAGGAAATAATTCTATCTGGGTCATAGTTGATCGTCTTACAAAGTCTGCACACTACATTGCTATTAGAGAGGATTTATCTCTGGATCAGCATGCCAGGATATATGTAAAGGAAGTGGTAAGATTGCATGGAGTACCACTTTCTGTTATATCTGATCGGGATCCGATATTTACCTCGATGTTCTGGCAAAGTCTTCAGCATACTCTGGATACAGAGTTGAGTTTCAGCACTACTTATCATCCTCAGACAGACGGTCAGTCTGAGAGAACAATTCAAACTCTAGAAGATATGTTGAGAGCTTGCTCTATGGATTTCAAAGGTGTTTTTGATCAAAACCTACCTTTGGTGGAATTTTCATATAATAATAGCTTTCACTCCAGTATTCAGAAGGCTCCTTATGAAGCTCTCTATGGAAAGATATGTAGGACTCCAACTTGCTGGGATGAAGTTGGGGAAAGAAAGCTATTAGGACCCGATCTCGTTGATGAAATGGCAGAAAAGGTCAGACCTATTCAACAACACATAAGAGCATCTCAGAGTCGACAAAAAAGTTATGCCGACAACCGAAGAAAAGACCTAGAGTTTGAAGTGGGTGATAAAGTGTTCTTAGGAATATCTCCCTGGAAGAGGGTCATGAGATTTGGAAGGAAGGGGAAGTTGAGCCCTAGATATATCGGTCCTTTCGAAATACTGGATTGTGTTGGGAAGGTAGCTTACCGATTGGCACTTCCACCGAATCTCTATCAAGTTCACGACGTGTTCGATGTATCTCTCCTGAGAAATTACATACCTGATCCTTCACATGTACTCAGCTCATAAGTTGTTCTACTGGAGCAGGATCTTTCTTATGAAGAACAACCGATAGAGATTTTGGATCGTAGCGAAAAAGTCCTACGAAACAAGACCACTCGATTGGTGAATGTTTTATGGAGGAACCACCAATTAGAAAAAGCTACATGGGAGCTTTAGGATATGATGAGGGAGAGGTATCCTCATCTGCTTGTTAAAAAGTGACGAATTTCGAGGGAAAAATTCATTTTAAGGGGTGTAAAATGTAACACCCGAGATTTTATGAGAAATATTTTTGTTTTTATAAATCATAAAAGGAATCTTTCACTACACCCAACACTATCTTGACTTTCTTTACACGCAATCGCGACCTTCCTCGATAGCTTGCGTCGTACGCAATACCGAGTTTCACTAAACAATGATATGCTATTAAGATATTATAAAAAATAGCCGTTATGAATATTAATAACCACTATTTGAAATTTAATAAATTTTATTTTTCAAAATGGACTTCATTTTTGGATTTGGAATATCGAAATTATCCTAGGGTGAAATTTTGGTATTTTTCTGAAAACTTTCAATTTTTGATGAATAGTGAAACCACTAAGTGGTAGTTAAAAAACTGAATTTTTCATAAAACATAATTTTACCGCTTCTGTGAGTGGAATTTCAAAACTCCGAGAGCCACGGTTGATGACAGCAAGTAAAATTTGGTTCAATGAGATGAAAATAATTTTTGGTGAATAGTAACTTTTTACTTTTATTTACCATGGTTAAAAGTAAATAGGGTAATTATGGGTAAAAATGATATTATTATTACCCTAACACATGTCCTAATTCTGTTGTATAAGTGTAATTCGACCAAAAAAAAACTTAGGAATTAAATATGACCATTTAGGCCCACTTGGATTAGATTAGGACATTTATTATTAATTTATTTAAAGAAGGGTTAATATAGTTAAAATCAAAGTTTAATAAGTAAAATCTTTTTAATATAAGGTTATATAAAAGATAAATTCGACTATAAATATTAATTAGAAATATAAAAAGATTTACTACATAATGAAATTTTATTTGTAATTTTTAGGCATTAAATAATTTAATTTATTTATGACACAAAGATGATGCAGTAATTATCTTATTAATGAAATATTGACATAATTGATGTTATAAATACCCAAATAAATGTAATTTGATGCTTTTTATTAATTCCATTAATTTTATAGGTCAATATGACATTCTTTTATTGATTTAATTAACTTTTTTCGATCTAATCATTCTGTTATTATTTTCACAAAAATCAATTACTAAATCGTGTCAAAATTGACATAAAATAATTTTTAAAACAAATATTATATTATTAATTGTTATTTTATCCTAAAAATCTAAGGTTCTGCCAAATAACTTAGATAAGGTTATATATATTAATAATAAACAACTTTCGGTTCGTTTGTATTGTCATAGTAAGTTTATTAACCTTATAGTGTAAGAACAGAAGAAGACACAGTAAAAGTAAAAATATTTAAGATAATGTTAAATCTAAATGATAAGTTAAAATAAGAACCTAAACTTGTCTAAATTCTATTGTATGAAATTATTTCGACACATCGCCACCTTAGCTTCGAAATAAATCAATTTGGAGCTATTTAAAACCGAATTTGGCTTTATAATAAAATAATATTTTTTGTTATTCCAAAGGTGCCCCTCTCCTCCCTTATAAAAGGGCACCTCCTCCCTCTCTTCATCACACCACATTGAGCATTCAAGCTCAGCCAACCCCTGCCAATTTATCCCCTCCACTTCCATTGAGACATCCTAGTGGTCCTGGGATTCTTCAAAGACCAATTTTCGTGCCCTAAAAGGAGGTCTCAAAGAAGCACTTCAAAGAAGAGTTAATTTCCGTTACCGATTCTTTCATCTTTATTTCTTCTTCCACTTCTTATTCTTTAGTTGTTTCATTATGAAGTAATAACAACAGTATCACTCATATATTTATATGTTATTATAAGTATGAAACAACCATATTTCACCATCTATTCATCCTACAGAAAATGAAATCACCGCGCGTGCGTTCGTACGGAATACCGTCTCCACGCCGTGGTGTAATCTATTTTCCACCACCACCTTACTTGGATGGGTATAATGGTGTAAATAATGACTATATATGATTATTGTAAAGTGATATTTCTTCTGAAATAGTATACATACACTCCAATACAATTCCATGAGCATGGGAACGATATCATCGCTCGTTCGTACGTACGGAATACCGTCTTCACGATTTGATGTGACTCGTTCTACATGATCTTCATTTCATAATGATTATATAAATGAATTTAATGAATGAATATGATATATATTACACTAATAACATTCTGTAAATGAGGTATCTATAACCTAATGAAAAGAATAAGAATTTATTCGACAAAACACGCCTAAGAACAAAAAGCAATAAACACCCGAATAACAAGTTGTAATGAAATATTACTAATAAGAAGCTAAGAATATGACCATATGTGATATCATAACAATGAGTATGATTATGGAATAAGTCAATAACGTTATTTAAATCATTATACAGGATGTTTGGATACGTACAAAGCATATCGGACCTAAGGCAAGGGAAATATCACAATCTCATTTCTATCCGAGATTGTTTATACTTTGGCATTTACTGGGGTATATTTCATCATCCACATCCAAGTTTCCACAATATGTAATATTATTTACATTCACCTAAAATTTTTTAAATCCTATTTTACCCTTTGATGAGTTTTTAGTAAATAATATGAAAGGAATCTTTTGTTGTTTTTCGTACGAGGAACTTTTTTGACTTTTCCGAATAAAGTACGAGAAGAATGTTTTTTTAACTTATACAGAATGAATGGATTTTTAAAACATTATTTCCAAAAAGCTTCCTTTAAAAGTTTTTAAGTTTATTTTTAATCAACTTCTTTTAGTTTTAAATTGTATGAAATGTTAAGAAATGAAAAATGTTATTGAAGTAGAAAGGATATTTTCCACAAGAATGGAGTTCAAGTGTTTTATCAAAATTATTCTCCATCTAAGATAATATAGGGTTCTGATTCTATCCCTATAATTACATTGATTTGATTATTTTGTGATGGAATTATTTTTATGAATTCATTTATCTTATATGAATTGTTTTATGATGTTACGAAGTTTAAGAAGTCCATTTTTATTACATGGGTTATGCAATGATGTATGATTTATGATTTTTGTGGCACACATAATAATGGTTTCATTATGAGATTGGTGGGACCTATATCTCCCTCCAATGAATTGGGTAAAGATTTTATATCTCATGAGATAGACATGGCTGGAATGACAGGTTAAACCGGTTCAGTGAAACAGGACTGAAACGAGGAGTGAACTCGGTTCAGAAATGGACTTTGTCCACTAAGATAGTCTTGGCAATGAGTCTTGACTAATAAGAAATGATTCTCTATGATTATGTGTGTATTCCAAGAATTTTCATTTTTAAGTTATGATTATTGGGATTACATTTCACCACTATGATTTATCCCATGTTATGAAATTATGATTTCTTTTGCAGGTTAAGATTTTGAAAAGTTATGCTCTTATGTATATTATGTGATTAATATTTCTTTTGTTTACCCTTACTGAGAATTTGAGCTCACCCTTTTGTATGTTTTATTTCCCCAGGTCAGGAAGAAGGTTGTTAAGTATAATATGCCAAAAAGGGACTCTAGATATGATGAAATAAATGGCAGGCAAAGTAGATGCTTTATGAACTAGTTGTTTATGCTTTCCAGTTTCTAAAGACACTATACCTATACGGTTCATTCATGGTTTTGTTATATGTTGTAATAAGTTTGCTTCAATTTTGAAGTAATAACAATCTATGTAAAGTTTGGGTTCTATCTAGGAACCAAAACTTATGTAAATTCTATTGGATGAGAGTATTTCAACCCATCCCCATCATAGCTTTAAAATAAATCAATTTGGAGATATTTAAAACCGAATTTGGATTTATAGTAAAATAATATTTTTTGTTATTCCAAAGGTGCCCCTCTCCTCCCTTATAAAAGGGAACCTCCTCCCTCTCTTCCTTACACCACTTTGAGCCTTCAAGCTCGGACAACCCCTGTCACTTTCTCCTCTCCACTTCCATTCAGTCATCCTATAGGTCTTGGTCTTCTTCAAAGTCCAATTTTAGTGCCCTAAAAGGAGGTCTCAAAGAAGCACTTCAAAGAAGAGGTAATGTCTGTTACTGATTATTTCATCTTTATTTCTTCTTCCACTTCTTCTTCATTAGTTGTTTCATTATGAAGTAATAACATCAGTATCACTCATATACTGATATGTTATTATAAGTATGAAACAACCCTATTTCACCATTTATCCATCCTACGATAAATGAAATCACCGCGAGTGCGTACGTATGGATTACTGTCTCCACGCCGTGGTGTAACTTATTTTCCACCACCACCTTACTTGGATGGGTATAATGGTGTAAATAATGACAATATATGATTATTGTAAAGTGATATTGATTCTGAAATAGTATACATACTCTCCAATACAATTCCATGATCATGGGAACGATATCATCGCTCGTGCGTACGTACGGAATATCGTCTCCACGATGTGATGCGACCCGTTATACATGGTCTTAATTGCATAATTATTATATAAATGAATTGAATGAATGAATATGATATATATTACACTAATAACATTCTGGAAATGAGGTATCTATAACCTAATGAGAAAAATATGAATTTATTCGACAAAACACGCATAAGAACAAAAAGTAATAAACACCCGAATAACAAGTTGTAACGAAATATTACTAATAAGTAGCTAAAAATATGACCATATTTGATATCATAACAATGAGTATGATTATGGAATAATTCAATAACATTATTTAAATCATTATACAGGAGGTTCGGATACGTACAAAGCATATCAGACCTAAGGTAAGGGAAATATCACAATCTCATTTTTATCCGAGATTGTTTATACTTTGGCATTTACTGGGTTGTATTTTATCATCCACATCCATGTTCCCTCAATATGTAATATTATTTACATTCACCTACAATTTTCTAAATCCTATTTTACGCTTCGGTGAGTTTTTAGTAAAAGGTATGAAGGGAATCTTTTGTCGTTTTTCGTACGAGGTAATTTTTTTTACTTTTCCAACAAAAGTATGAGAAGAATGTTTTTTTAACTTATACGGCCTGAATGGATTTTTAAAACATTATTTCCAAGAAGCTTCCTTTACAAGTTTTCAAGTTTATTTTTAATCAACTTCTTTTAGTTTAAAATTGTATGACATGTTAAGAAAGGAAAAATGTTTTTGAAGTAGAAAGGATATTTTCCTCAAGAATGGAGTTCAAGTGTTTTATCAAAATTATTTTCCATGTAAGATAATATAGGTTTCTGATTATATCCCTATCATTTCATTTATTTGATTTTGTTGTGATGGAATTATTTTTATGAATTCATTTATCTTATATGAATTGTTTTATGATGTCACGATGTTTAAAATTCCATTTTTATTACATGGGTAATACAATGATGTATGATTTATTATTTTTGTGGAACACATAAGAATGGTTTCATTATGAGATGGGTGGGACCTATCCAATTCATAGAGTAATGATTTTATATCTCCTCAGATATACATGACTGGAATGGCAGGTTAAACTGGTTCAGTGGAACAGGACTGAAACGAGGAGTGAACTCGGTTCAGAAATGGACTTTCCCACTAAGATAGTCTTGGCAATGAGTCTTGACTAATAAGAAATGATTCTCTATGATTATTTTTATATGCCACAATGTTTCATGTTTTATGTTATGATTATTGGGATTACATTTCACTACTATGATTTATCCCATGATATGAAATTATGATTTCTTTTGCAGGTTATGATTTCCAAAAGTTATGCTCTTATGAATATTATGTGATTGATATTTCTTTTATATACCCTTATTGAGCATTTGAGCTCACCCTTTTTTATGTTTTATTTCCCCAGGTCAGGAAGAAGGTTATTAAGTAGAATATTCCAAAAAGGGACTCTAGATATGATGAAATAAATGGGAGGCAAAGTAGATGCTTTATGAACCAGTTGTTTATGCTTTCCATTTTCTAAAGAAGCTATACCTATACGGTCCTTTCATCATTTTGTTATATATTGTAATAAGTGTGCTTCAATTTTGTTACGAAGCATGGCGCTCGGCCCAAGGGCTTCATGAGGAAATGGCTGCCACTGGGGATGGTGGTGTGTGCTGCCCAGGGGGTGTAGCCTCCCATGGAGTGCCCTGATAGGTATCAACTATAGTCCACTGGAATTAATTTCAGACTATTATAGTTGGTATCCGAGGAAAGGTATAGTCAACATTTGGAAACTAGGATGTTAAAGCCTTAGTAAGAACCCTAAGTATAATTCTAAGAATAGAACACAATCATAGTGTTTTAGAAATGACCATGAATAACCTAGGATATGACCTTAAGTGTGAAATTTTATTCTTGATTATGTGGTTTTCCTATTATAATTAGTGTTTCTCACACTATTATTCTCGGTTTTAGTCAATGGCTGGAACCTGAAGGAACCGTGTTGATGCAGAATGCGACGGGAAATGCAATGATTGTCCCCCTGAGCAACCAAATATTATGGGATCTAGAATGCAAAATCTTGTAGCCATGATCACACTACTTTCTCAAGCTATGAATCATGCAGGACTTCCAAATGAACAAAGGAAGGAGCAACATTCTGTAGAATCCTTCACGAGACAACGTCCACCTTCATTCAGCGGCTCTACTGATCCATTAGTTGTTGAACAATGGATCAATACTACTGAAAAGATATTTTCAGTTCTTCAATGTTCTGAACATGGTAATGTCATCCTAGTAGTGTATCGTTTGGATGGAGATGCTGATCAATGGGGGAATCATATTAAGAATATGAGGAAAAGGGATGAAATTGATTCCATGGAATGGGACAAGTTCAAGAACTTATTTTTCAATAAGTAATTCCCTCGTATTCTCCGAACAAAGATTGAGAAAGAGTTTCTTTAACTGAAGCAAAAGGATGATGAATTTTTTGGTACTTAGGAAGAAAATTTAACAATACATGCAAGGTATGCTTCTGGTATTAATATCCAACTTGAGAGTAAGATCGATCGATTCTTTAGTGGCTTAAAACCAAGTCTTCGAAGGGCGTTAGCCATAAGGGACTTCAATAGCTACAAGGAAATCATTCGATGTGCTCTCAAAGTCGAGATGGGGATTGGAGTAACCCATCAGTCATATGGGTTTGATAAGAAGAGGAAAATGGAATTCAAAGGAAAATCTAAAGACCACAATAAAAAAAAGATGAGCTTTCACTTATGCTCAAAGTGTGGAAAGAAACATGATGGGAGCTATCTTAAAGGGACATGTAAATGATTCAAATGTGGAAAGGAAGGTCATCGGTCATTTGAATGCTGCAATGATGGGAAGAAGATGTCTAATGATGAAAACAAAGGAAGGGATACACAGAATGACCCTACTACACTTCAACGATTCAAGTGCAAGGAGATGGGGAATTATGCCAATTAATACCCAAATCTATGGGTTGATGATGATGGTCGACGTCAACAAACTCTTAAGGATAAAGACAATGGAAAGTCACATGCAATTTCTATCAGCGATGTGGAGTACGATAACGATGTGGTGAAAGGTAAACTTACCATCCACTCTAAAGTAGAAAATGTTATATTTGATTCTGGATCCACACACTCCTTTATTTCTAAATAATTTTCTAAGGATATCACCATATTACCTCAACAGTTAGATGTTAAGTTAGCTATGACAACCCCTAATGGCACAACAATTGCATCAAAAGTTTATAATTCTTCTCCGATTGAAGTTTGTGGGAAAGTGCTTCCTCCAAATCTTTTGATCCTTCCTATAGTGGAATTTGATGCGATTCTTGGCATGGATTGGCTTTCTCTACATGGAGCTCTTATCAATTACCAAAAAAGAGAAGTCACATTTCATATTCCAGATCAATCTATGATCGTCTATCGATGCAAGGATGAACAAAACCGTCCAGTGGAAATTTCTTCCATTTTATGGGTATTGATTCCACTAAATGAAGGTTATTTAACTCAAATGGTTGTTGAGAAACTCACGATTAAGAATATTCCCATTGTACGGGAGTATTATGATGTCTTTCCGGAGGAATTACCAGGTCTTCCACCGAATCGTGAAGTTGAGTTTTCAATAGAACTCGTACCAGATGCTTTTTCTATTTCAAATACACCTTATATAATGGCCCCAATTGAGTTGTAATAATTGAAGAAGCAACTCCAAGAGAGTCTTGATAAGGGGTTCATACGCCCTAGTGCGTCACCTTGGGGATCACTTGTTCTGTTTGTTAAAAAGAAATATGGATCAATGAGACTTTTCAATGATTATTGAGAACATAACAAGATCACTATCAAGAACAAATATCCTCTTCCGTGCATTGATGTCCTATTTGACTAACTACACAGAGCTCAATAATTTTCCAAGATTGATCTTTGTTCAGGGTATCATCAATTAAGGGTCAAAAGGGAGGATATACCAAAGGCGACTTTCCGAACAAGGTATGGACACTATGAATTTATAGTGATTCCATTTTCTTTTACTAATGCCCCTGTTATCTTCATGGATCTAATGAATAGAGTCTTTAGAGACTATCTTGATCAATTTGTGGTAGTCTTTATAGACGATATTCTTGTCTATTCAAAGAGAAAGGAAGAACATGAAGATCACTTGAGAATTATATTGAAGACCATGAGAAAGGAGAAGCTTTATGCCAAATTTACCAAGTGTGAATTTTGGATTCAAAAAGTGTCATTTTTGGGTCACATAATCTCAAAAGACGGGATATCTTTGGATCCAGCAAAAACAGAGGTTATCGAAAGATGGTCGAGACCAACAACAGTAACTGAGATCCGAAGTTTTCTTGGTTTGGCTGGATATTATCGACGTTTTATGAAAGATTTTTCACGATTATCTAATCCACTCCCCAAGTTGACTCGGAAAGTAGTTAAGTTTGTTTGGATGGAGGAATGTGAAGAGAATTTCAAGGAGTTGAAAAGAAGGTTATCCAGTGCACCTGTGCTCACCCTACCTTGTAGTGGAGAATGGTTTTTGATCTACAGTGATGAATCCAAGAAGGGATTGGGGTGTGTTCTTATGCAAAATGATATGATGATAGCTTATGCCTCACGAATGCTGAAAATACATGAGAAAAATTACCCAACTAATGATTTGGAGTTAGCTGCGGTAATCATTACATTAATGATTTGGAGGAATTACCTTTATGTTGAATGTTGTGATATTTATACTGATCATAAAAGTTTAAAGTATATTTTCACACAAAAGGAGCTGAATATGTGCCAAAGAAGATGGTTGGAGCTAATTAAGTATTACGACTGCTCAATTAATTACCACCTAGGGAAAGAAAACACGGTGGCAGATGCATTATGTCGACAAGACCATGCTAGTTTATCCATGATGAGGATCACAAAAGATCCAGTATTTATGGATTTACAAAGGATGGATCTGGGAATTATAATGAAAGGGGAAAAATCATATCTTTCTCAAATAAATGTTCAACCATCTATACATGTGAAGATTAAAGAGGCACAAAAAAATGATATCGAGTTATAAAAGAAGGTGAGAAATGTTCCTAAATTCAACCGTGATTGTGATGGAATAATAATGTTCAGGAATCGGGTTTGTGTTCCTCCCATCACCGAATTAAAGAAGGAGCTGCTGGATGAGGCTCATAGTTCTTCATTCTCTATTCATCCTAGAAGCATGAAGATGTATAGGGACCTGAACGAGAACTTCTAGTGGAATGGAATGAAAAGAGATGTTGCTGAATATGTCTCTCGATGCTTGGTTTGTCAACAAGTTAAATCTGAGAGACAGAAGTCTAAGGGGATGTTACAACCATTACCCATACTCGAATGGAAATGGGAAAACATCACTATGGACTTTGTCACAGGACTTCCTAAAACATCCAAAGGCAATAATGCTATCTAGGTCATAGTTGATTGGCTTACAATGTCTTTACACCTCATTTCTATTAGAGAGGATTTCTCTCTGGATATGCATGCCATGATATATGTAAAAGAAGTGGTAAGATTGCATGGAGTACCATTTTCTATTATAGATGATCGGGATTTGAGATTTACCTCGATGTTCTGGCGAAGTCTTCAGCATACTTTGGATACAGAGTTGAGTTTCAGAACTGCTTATCATCCTCAGACAGATGGTCAGTCTGAGAGAACAATTCAAACTCTAGAAGATATGTTGAGAGCTTGCTCTATGGATTTCAAAGGTGGTTGGGATCAACACCTACCTTTGGTGGAATTTCCTTATAATAATAGCTTTCACTACAATATTAATATGGCTCCTTATAAAGCTATCTATAGAAAGAAATGCAGGACTCCAACTTGCTGGGATGAAGTTGGGGAAAGAAAGATATTAGGACCCAATCTCGTTGATGAAATGGCAGAAAAGGTCAGATCTATTCAACAACACATAAGAGCAGCTCAGAGTCGACAGAAAAGTTATGCTGACAACCGAAGAAAAGACCAAGATTTTGAAGTGGGTGATAAAGTGTTCTTAGGAATATCTCTCTGGAAGAGGGTCATGAGATTTGGAAAGAAGGGGAAGTTGTGCCCTAGATATATCGGTCCTATCGAAATACTGGATCGTGTTGGGAAAGTATCTTACCGATTGGCGCTTCCACCGAATCTCTCTCAAGTTCACGATTTGTTCCATGTATCTCTCATGATAATGTACATACATGATCCTTCACATGTACTCAGCTCAGAAGTTGTACAGCTGGAGCATGATCTTTTTATGAAGAACAGCCGATAGAGATTCTGGATCATAGCGAAAAATTCCTACGAAACCAGACCACTCGATTGGTGAAAGTTTTATGGAGGAACCACCAATTAGAAGAAGCTACATGGGAGCTTGAGGATATGATTATTGAGAGGTATCCTCATCTGTTTTTTACAAAGTGACGAATTTCGAGGGTGAAATTCATTTTAAGGGTGGTAGAATGTAACACCCGAGACTTTTATGAGAAATATTTTTGTTTTTATAAATCATAAAAGGAATCTTTCACTACACTGTAACAGCCCAAGATTTTATGAAAAGTATTCTTCTTAATTTCACTAATGTCTTGTGTTGTAGGCTACACCAAAAGGAGCTTGCACAACACGCATCATTGACATGCCTTGCATTACACGCAATCGCGACCTTCCTCGATAGCGTGTGTAGTACGCAATAACGAGTCTCACTAAACAACAATATGCTATTAAAATATTATTAAAACTAGCCATTATGAATAGTAATAACCACTTTTTGAAATTTTGTAAATTTTATTTTTCAAAATGGAATTCATTTTTTGATTCGGAATATCTAAATTAGCCTACGGTGAAATTTTGGTATTTTTCTGAAAACTTTCAATTTTTGATGAATAGTGAAACCACTAAGTGGTAGTTAAAAAAACTGAATTTTTCATAAAACATAATTTTACCGCTTCTGTGAGTGGAATTTAAAAAATCCGAGAGAAACGGTTAATATCAAGGACTAAAATTTGGTTCAATGAGATGAAAATAATTTTTGGTGAATAGTAATTTTTTACTTTTTTTTATCACGATTAAAAGTAAATAGGGTAATTAAGGGTAGAAATGATAATATTATTACCCTAACACATATCCTAATTCTATTGGACAAGTTTAATTCGACCAAAAACAATCTTAGGAATAAAATATGACCATTTAGGCGCACTTGGATTAGATTAGGACATTTATTATTAATTTATTTAAAGAAGGGTTAAAAGAGTTAAAATCAAAGTTTATTTACTAAAACATTTTTAATATGGGGTTATACATAAGATAAATTCAACTATAAATATTCATTTGAAAGATAAAATTATTTCCTACATTATGGTATTTTATTTGTAATTTTTAGACAATAAATAATTTAATTTATTTATGACACAACGATGATGCAGTAATTATCATATTAATGAAATATTGACATAATTGATGTTATAAATACCCAAATAAATATAATTTGAGACTTTTTATGAATTCCACTAATTTTATAGGTTAATATGACATGTTATTATTGATTTAATTAACTTTTTTCGAACTTATAATTCTTTTATGATTTTCACAAAAATCAATTACTAAATAGTGTCAAAATTGACATAAAATAGTTTTTAAAACAAATATTATATTATTAATTGTTATGTTATTACTAAAAATCTAAGGATCGGCCAAATGACTTAGATAAGGTTATATATATTAATAATAAACAACTTGGGGTTCTTTTGGCTTCTTATAGTAAGTTTATTAACCTTATAGTGTATGAACACAAGAAGATACGGTAAAAGTACAATTATTTTACATAATGTTAAATATAAATGATAAGGTTATAATAGGAACCTAAACTTGTCTAAAATATATTCGATGAGAGGATTTCGACCCATACCCACCTTAGATTCGAAATATATCAATTGGGAGCTATTTAAAACCGAACATTACTTTATAATAAAATAATATTTTTAGTTATTCCAAAGGTACCCCTCTCCTCCCTTATAAAAGGGCACCTCCTCCCTCTCCTCCTCACACCAATTTGAGAATTCAAGCTCCGCAAACCCCTGCCAAAATCTCTTCTACACTTCCCTAGTATCATCCTAGAGGTCCTGGTCTTCTTCAAAGTCCATCCTTAGTTCTTTAAGTGGAGGTTAAGTGAAGGCGCGTCAAAAAGAGGTAATATCCATTAACGATCTTTTTCAATTTCGTTCTTCTTCAACATCTTCTTCTTTAGATGTTTCATGATAAAGTAATAACATAAGTATTTTTTACAAACTGATATGTTATTATAAATATTAAACAACTCTAATTAACCTTATATCCATCCTACGGAAAAAGGAAATCACCGCGCGTGCGTACGTACAGAATACCGTCTCCACGCCGTGGTGTAATCAATTTTCTCCCAACACCTTAATTTGATGGGTATAATGGTGTAATGAATAACTATATATGATTATTATAAAGTGATATTGATACTGAAATATTATACACACACTTCAACACAAGTTCACGATCATGAGAACGATATCATCGCTCGTGCGTACGTACGGACTACCGTCTCCACGACGCGATGAGATTCATTCTCCATGTTAACAATTTAAGAATGATTATAATGTATATATAAGCAATAATAATGAAATATATGATATTATAAAGCTACTGGATTTATGTATATATGTATGTCATCTACTTACTTCCATTCAAGACAATAAGGAAAGGAAAACAACATTCATGCATACGTACGGACTACCGTCTCTATGAACGATGTGTTTCATTTCCTTTATCTATCTATTATATATATATATATACTGAATATATATGATATCTAAATAATTTTTTATATTCTGGAAGTAAGTAAATCGTGATATAAGTAATAATAATGTCAAGAACAACAAGTCCAAACACCTACGATAAATGAAACGATTTTACCCAAAATGCTTCTTTAACATGGAATTTACAAAAGAACGGGTAATATAAAGTCATAAGTGAACCACATATGATATCATAACAATGAGTATGATTCTGTAATAAGTTAATGACATTATTTAAATCATTATATAGGAGGTTCGGACACTTACGAAGCAAATCGGACTTAAGGTAAGGGAAATATCACAATCTCATTTTTATCCGAGATTGTATATACATTTGGCATTTAATGGGGTGTATTTTATCATCCACATCCATGCTTCCTTTAGATGTTTTCAAGTTTATTTTTAATCAACTTCTTTTAGTTTATAATTGTATGAAATGTTAAGAAATGAAAAGTGTTTTTGAAGTAGAAAGGATATTTTCCTCAAGAATGGAGTTCAAGTGTTTATCAAAATTCTTTTCTATCTAAGATAATATAGGGTTATGTTTTTATCACTATTATTACATGGATTTGATTATGTTGTTATGGAAATATTTTTATGAATTCCTTTATCTTATATGAATTTTTTTATGATGTCATGATGTTTAAGAGTCCCATTTTTATTACATGGGTTATGCAATCTTGTATGATTTATGATTTTATGGCACACATAAGAATGGTATCATTATCAGATGGGTGAGACCTATATCTCCCTCCAATGCATTGGGTAAAAATTTTATATCTCATGAGATAGACATGGCTGGAACGGTAGGTTATACCGGTTCAGTGAAACAGGACTGAAACGAGGGTGACTCGGTTCAGAAAGGGACTTTTTCCACTAAGATAGTCTTGGAAATGAGTCTTGACTAACAAGAAATGATTCTCTATGGTTATGTCTGAATGCCACAGAGTTTAATGTTTTATGTTATGATTATTGTGATTACATTTCACTGCCATGATTTACCCCATGTTATGAAATTATGATCTCTTTTTCAGGTTAAGATTTCCTAAAGTTATGGGCTTATGTATATGATGTTATTGATATTTCTTTTGTTTACCCTTACTGAGCATTTGAGCTCACCCTTTTATGTTTTCTTTTCCCCAGGATATAAAGAATGGTTTTAGGTAAAAAAAGGAAGATCTTTATGGGAGATTTTGAAGATCTTTCACCACGATTAGAAGATTATATTCCGTGTTCTCAAAGACACTAAACTATTACGGTCCTTGTGTGTGTGTTTTTGTTATGTACTAAGTATTCCGCAAACGTAATGTAATGTCAATGTACGTTAGGCCTCGGGTCTCTACAGATGGTATCAGAGGAAAGGTGTATTCAACCTTTGGATACTAGGATGTGAGAACGTTAGTGAGATCCCTAGAGATATTTCTATGGTATGTCTAGGGATGTCCCTAATATAAGTATACGTATAGGATATAGTTCTAGAACGATGGTAATGATATTAGATTAAACCAAAGATGTTAGATATTGAAGTTACTCCGCCTTTATTATGATTTTTGCCTCTCACACTATTATTTTTGGGTTTTACAAAATGGCTGGAAACAAGATGATTCACGATAATAGAGGATATGATGGACAATGGAATGATATTCTTCATGAGCAACCAATTGAAATGGGATTTGGAAGTCCAAAAATCATTATTATGCCGAATCAGCAATCTCATAATATGATCAATAAAGTAAAATTTGGTAAGTTTCCTGACTCGGCTAATAAGAGAAAGATGGAGTTTCATGATGATTATAGAGGAAAGAAAGTTCAATTTCCCCTATGTAAATCATGTGGGAAGAGGCATCAAGGAAAATGTTTCAAAGGAACTGGAAGATGCTTTAGGTGTGGAAAAGAAGGACACAAAGCCATTAAGTGCAAAGAAAAAGGTTCAGTTAACACCAGGGATGAGGATAATGGTATTAATACGACATCAACAATGGTTAAATGTTTCAAATGTGGAATGTACGGGGATTATGCAAACCAATGCCCTAAGGAACGTCTCATGAAGAGAATCAGTATGGTCGTATGGGTAGTATTTATGTTGATGATGATGAAGAGACTACAAATGATATGTGAGATGAAACAATTGTTGAAGCTTGGTCAATGGTTTAAGAATGCAGTGGAATGATGACATGTTTATCATGTGTAATGTTGTATAAGTAATCTCATGGTACTATGGAATAAAAAGACATCTAAGGATTGTTACACTGTTGTCTTTCCTTGATTTTTGAAAGTGTATGATTAATGGTACCAGTATCCATGAAAGGTTATTCAGATATTTTTGGAATGTAGATGATATGCGCATAACGAAGGGATAAGACGATAATGAGATGTTTGATTGTATTCATGAGCTCATGATTGATATAAGGACTAAGTGATATAATGGTTTGAGTATAAATAATTTTGTGGATTTTGGTTTATGGAATGTGTTAACTTTTGACAGCATTCATGTTTTCATTAAGGTTCAATGGGTATTCATTCTTCAAGAGAATACATGATTAAGGTATTCACATGTTTGTAATTTGACCAACAAGATATATCTTATGATATATGTGGGATAAATGATGGAATTACCGTGATTGTTCAATGACATTTCAAGTAATCATTTTCTTTATACTATGATCTTGGACTGAAGTATTTTAGATAAGCCTAAAGATTGGAATGGATTATGTTAGACATAAGTTAGGATAAAACGTTTTTCAATATTATTGATGGGATGTTATAATAATATACCTTTAGAAAAAGGACAACCTTCAGGACGGGCGACAACCCATCGCGTCGGACAAGGCTGTGGGAATCAAACCCACAACCGAAGTGCGACTGGCCTTTATCGCCTACCACTGGCCTACAGGAAGTCCCTGTTTAGTAGAAACTAGTTTTATTATATTAAGAAGTATGATATATGATGTATAAGTCCATTTTAGGAACCATATATGATTAATCTCACTATAGAATGACTTATGTATATTTATTAACTTTTGCTAACCTTTTGTTTGAGACAGATGAAATGACCCGTCATTCTATCACATGATCTGCTAACACTTCAATAATAACAAATTCAACTTCATTTATTTAAGAGATGAAGTATAAATTGTTCAAGGCACGAACAACAGTGAGATTGTACCAAAATAAAGTAAGTATTTATTCTAATTCAAACTCTTCAACTTTAGGGAAACGATCTTGAAAACCAAAAATGTTGTCCTAGTGCTCTTATATCTGATTAATCGTATGGTACCTTAGATCGTCACAAATTTATGGATTTGTGATTGTTGTCTTTTCCATAGCCGTGTTCTCTACCACTCTCCTTCAGAACATGATGGTTAGATTTTTCTTCCATATCCATATTTTCACATATGTGGAAACCCAGTGATTAGTTTATTTGGGTAACCGTTACATTTCATACTTTCGTTTTTAAAGATTGGTCTTGGTATTCCTTTTTACGATGTGGGTTTATATTAAAGAAACTATCGAATAGTAAACCATTTATAACCCCGATGAATTTCGAGGGCGAAATTCATTTTAAGGGGGGTAGAATGTAACAGCCCATGATTTTATGAAATATATTCTTTTTAATTTCACTAATGTGTTGTGTTGTACGCTACACCAAACGGAGCTTGCACAACACGCATCCTTGACTTGCCTTGCATTACACGCAATCGTGACTTTCCTCGATAGCGTGTGTAGTACGCAATAACGAGTTTCACTAAACAATAATATGCTATTAAAATATTATAAAAACTAGCCATTATGAATAGTAATAACCACTTTTTGAAATTTTGTAAATTTTATTTTTCAAAATGGAATTCATTTTTGGATTGGGAATATCGAAATTAGCCTAGGGTGAAATTTTGGTATTTTTCTGAAAACTTTCAATTTTTGATGAATAGTGAAACCACTAAGTGGTAGTTAAAAAAACTGAATTTTTCATAAAACGTAATTTTACCGCTTCTGTGAGGGGAATTTCGAAAATCCGAGAGACACGGTTAATATCAAGGACTAAAATTTGGTTCAATGACATGAAAATAATTTTTGGTGAATAGTAACTTTTTACTTTTTTAACCACGGTTAAAAGTAAATAGGGTAATTAAGGGTAGAAATTATATTATTATTACCCTAACACATGTCATAATTCTATTGGACAAGTGTAATTTGACCAAAAAAAACTTAGGAATAAAATATGACCATTTAGGCCCACTTGGATTAGATTAGGACTTTTATAATTAATTTATTTAAAGAAGGGTTAAAAGAGTTAAAATCAATGTTTTTTTACTAAAACATTTTTAATATGGGGTTATACATAAGATAAATTCGACTATAAACTTTCATTAGAAAACTAAAAAGATTTCATATATAATGGTATTTTATTTGTAATTTTTAGACATTAAATAATTTAATTTATTTATGACACAACGATGATGCAGTAATTATCTTATTAATGAAATATTGACATAATTGATGTTATAAATAACCAAATAAATATAATTTGAGACTTTTTATGAATTCCACTAATTTTCTAGGTTAATATGACATGTTAGTATTGATTTAATTAACTTTTTTCGAACTTATCATTCTGTTATGAGTTTCCCAAAAATCAATTACTAAATAGTGTCAAAATTGAAATAAAATAGTTTTTAAAACAAATATTATATTATTAATTTTTATTTTATTCCAAAAAATCTAAGGTTCGCCCAAATGATATAGATAAGGTTATATATATTAATAATAAACAACTTGGTGTTCTTTTGGCTTCTTATAGTATGTTTATTAACCTTATAGTGTAAGAACACAAGAAGACACGGTAAAAGTATAATTATTTAACTTAATGTTAAATCTAAATAATAAGGTTAAAATAGGAACCTAAACTTGTCTAAATTCTATTGGATGAGAGTATTTCGACCCATCCCCACCTTATCTTCGAAATATATCAATTTGGAGCTATTTAAAACCGAACATGACTTTATATTAAAATAATATTTTTAGTTATTCCAAAGGTACCCCTCTCCTCCCTAATAAAAGGGCACCTCCTCCCCCTCCTCCTCACACCAATTTGAGCATTCAGGCTCGGCCAACCCCTGCCAAAATCTCTTCTCCACTTTCCTAGTATCATCCTAGAGGTCCTGGTCTTCTTCAAAGACCATCCTTAGTTCTTTAAGTGGAGGTTAAGTGAAGGAGCGTCAAAAAGAGGTAATATCCATTACCGATCTTTTTCAATTTCATTCTTCTTCAACTTCTTCTTCTTTAGTTGTTTCATGATAAAGTAATAACATCAGTATTTATTATATATTTATATGTTATTATAAATATGAAACAACTCTAATTAACCTTCTATCCATCCTACGGAAAAAGGAAATCACCGCGCGTGCGTACGTACGGAATACCGTCTCCACGCCGTGGTGTAATCTATTTTCTGCCACCACCTTAATTGGATGGGTATAATGGTGTAATGAGTAACTATATATGATTATTATAAAGTGACATTGATACTGAAATAGTATACATTCACTTCAACACATGTTCACAATCATGAATATGATATCATCGCTCGTGCGTACGTACGGACTACCGTCTCCACGACGCGATGAGATTCATTCTCCATGTTAACCATTTAAGAATGATTATAAAGTATATATAAGCAATAATAATGAAATATATGACATTATAAAGCTACTGTATTTATGTATATATGTATGTCATCTACTTAATTCCATTCAAGACAATAAGGAAAAGAAAACAACGTTCATGCGTACGTACGGACTACCGTCTCCATGAACGGTGTGTTTCATTTCCTTTATCTATCTATTATATATATATATATACTTGATATATATGATATATAAATCATGTTTTATATTCTGGAAGTAAGTAAATCATGATATAAGTAATAATAATGTCAAGAACAACAAGTCCAAACACCAACGATAAATGAAAAGATTTTACCCAAAACGCTTCTTTAACATGGAATTTACAAAAGAATGGGAAATATAAAGTCATAAGTGAACCATATATGATATAATAACAATGTATATGATTCTTTAATAAGTTAATGACATTATTTAAATCATTATACAGGAGGTTTGGACACTTACGAAGCAAATCAGACTTAAGGTAAGGGAAATATCACAATCTCATTTTTATCCGAGATTGTATATACATTGGCATTTACTGGGGTGTATTTTATCATCCACATCCATGTTTCCTCGATATGTAATATTATTTCCATACACCTACAATTTTTTTAAATCTAATTTTACCCTTTGGTGATTTTTTAGTAAAAGATATGAAAGGAATTTTTTTTTCGTTTATCGTACGAGGTACTTTTTTGACTTTTCTGACAAAAGTACGAGAAGAATGTATTTTTTTAACTTATACGGGATGAATAGATTTTTAAAACATTATTTCCAAGAAGCTTCCTTTACAAGTTTTTTAGATTATTTTTAATCAACTTCTTTTTGTTTAAAATTGTATGACATGTTAAGAAAGGAAAAGTGTTTTTGAAGTAGAAAGGATATTTTCCTCAAGAATGGAGTTCAAGTGTTTATCAAAATTCTTTTCCATCTAAGATAATATAGGGTTCTATTTTTATCACTATTATTACATGGATTTTATTATGTTGTGATGGAAATATTTTTTATGAATTCCTTTATCTTATATGAATTGTTTTATGATGTCATGATGTTTAAGATTCCCATTTTTATTACATGGGTTATGCAATGATGTATGATTTATGATTTTGTGGCACACATAAGAATGGTATCATTATGAGATGGGTGGGACCAATATCTCCCTCCAATGCATTGGGTATATATTTTATATCTCATGAGATAGACATGGCTGGAACGGTAGGTGATACCGGTTCAGTGAAACAGGACTGAAACATGGGTGACTTGGTTCAGAAAGGGACTTTGTCCACTAAGATATTCTTGGAAATGAGTCTTGACTAACAAGAAATGATTCTCTATGATTATTTGTGAATGCCACAAAGTTTCATGTTTTATTTTATGATTATTGTGATTACATTTCACATCCATGATTTACCCCATGTTATGAAATTATGATCTCTTTTGCAGGTTAAGATTTCCAAAAGTTATGTGCTTATGTATATGATGTGATTGATATTTCTTTTGTTTACCCTTACTGAGCATTTGAGCTCACCCTTTTATGTTTTAATTTCCCCAGGATATAGAGAAAGGTTTTATGTAAAAAAAGGAAGATCTTTAGGGGAGATTTTGATGATCTTTCACCACGATTAGAAGATTATATTCCGAGTTTCAAAAGACACTAAATTATTACAGTCCTTGTGTGTGTGCTTTTGTTATGTACTAAGTATTCCGCAAATGTAAAGTAATGACAATGTACGTCAGGCTTCGGGTCTCTACATACACACCACACTATCTTGACTTGCTTTACACGCAATCGCGACCTTCCTCGATATCTTGCGTCGTACACAATACCGAGTTTCACTAAACAATGATATGCTATTAAGATATTATAAAAAATAGCCGTTATGAATATTAATAACCACTTTTTGAAATTTTATAAATTTTATTTTTCAAAATGGACTTCATTTTTGGATTTGGAATATCGAAATTATCCTAGGGTGAAATTTTGATATTCTTCTGAAAACTTTCATTTTTTGATGAATAGTGAAACCACTAAGTGGTAGTTAAAAAACTGAATTTTCATAAAACATAATTTTACCGCTTCTGTGAGTGGAATTTCAAAAATCTGAGATACACGGTTGTTGTTAGTAAGTAAAATGTGGTTCAATGTGATGAAAATAATTTTTGGTGAAAAGTAACTTTTTACTTTTATTTACCATGGTTAAAAGTAATTTGGGTAATTAAGGGTAAGAATGATTTTATTACTACCCTAACACATGTCCTAATTCTATTGGATAAGTGTAATTAGACAAAAAACAAACTTAGGAATAAAATATGACCATTTAGGCCCACTTGGATTTGATTAGGACATTTATTATTAATTTATTTAAACAAGGGTTAAAATAGTTAAAATCAAAGTTTAATAAGTAAATACTTTTTAATATAAGGTTATATATAAGATAAATTAGACTATAAATATTAATTAGAAATCTAAACAGATTTTCTACATAATGGTAATTTATTTTTAATTTTTAGGCATTAAATAATTTATTTTATTTATGACACATAGATGATGCAGTAATTATCTTATTAATAAAATATTGACATAATTGATGTTATAAATACCCAAATAAATGTAATTTGAGAATTTTTATGAATTACACTAATTTTATAGGTCAATATGACATGTTTTTATTGATTTAATTATCTTTTTTCTAACTAATCATTCTGTTATGATTTTCAAAAAAATCAATTACTAAATAGTGTCAAAATTGACATAAAATAATTTTTAAAACAAATATTATATTATTAATTGTTATTTTAATCCTAAAAATCTAAGGTTCATCCAAGACATAGATAAGGATATATATATTAATTATAAAAAACTTGCGGTTCGTTTGGATTGTTATTGTATGTTTATTAACCTTATAGTGTAAGAACACAAGAAGACACGGTAAAAGTAAAATTATTTAACTTAATGTTAAATCTAAATGACAAAGTAAAAATAGAAACCTAAACTTGTCTAAATTCTATTGTATGAGATTATTTCGACACATCCCCACATTATCTTCGAAATAAATCAATTTGGAGCTATTTAAAACCAAATTTGGCTTTATAATAAAATAATATTTTTTGTTATTCCAAAGGTGCCCCTCTCCTCCCTTATAAAAGGGCACCTCGTCCCTCTCTTCCTCACACCACATTGAGGCTTCACGCTCGGCCAACCCCTGCCAATTTATCCACTCCACTTCCCTAGAGACATCCTAGATGTCCTGGGATTCTTCAAAGACCAATTTTAGTGCCCTAAAAGGAGGTATCAAAGAAGCACATCAAAGAAGAGGTAATGTCCGTTGCCGATTCTTTCATCTTTATTTCTTCTTCCACTTCTTCTTATTCAGTTGTTTCATTATGAAGTAATAACATCAGTATAACTCATATACTGATATGTTATTATATGTATGAAACAACCCTATTTCACCATCTATCCATCCTACGGAAAATAAAATCACCGCGCGTGCATACGTACGGAATACCGTCTCCACGCCGGGGTGTAATCTATTTTCCACCACGACCTTACTTGGATGGGTATAATGGTTTAAATAATGACTATATATGATTATTGTAAAGTGATATTGCTTCTGAAATAGTATACATACACTCCAATACAATTCCATGATCATGGGAACGATATCATCGATCGTGCGTACGTACGGAATACTGTCTCCACGATGTGATGTGACTCATTCTACATGATCTTCATTGCATAATGATTATATAAATTAATTGAATGAATTAATATGATATATATTACACTAATAACATTCTGTAAATGAGGAATCTATAACCTAAAGATAAGAAGAAGAATTTATTCGACAAAACACGCATAATAACAAAAAGTAATAAACACCCGAATAACAAGTTGTAATGAAATATTACTAATAAGAAGCTAAGAATATGACCATATGCGATATCATAACAATTAGTATAATTATGGAATAAGTCAATAAAATTATTTAAATCATTAAACAGGATGTTTGGATACGTACAAAGCATATCGGACCTAAGGTAAGGGAAATATCACAATCTCATTTTTATCCGAGATTGTTTATACTTTTGCCTTTACTGGGGTGTATTTCATCATCCACATCCATGTTTCCTTAATATATAATATTATTTCCATTCACCTACAATTTTTTAAATCCTATTTTACCCTATGGTGAGTTTTTAGTAAATGATATGAAAGGAATCTTTTTTTTTGTTTTTCGTATGAGGTACTTTTTTGACTTTTCCAAATAAAGTACGAGAAGAATGTTTTTTAACTTATACGGAATGAATGGATTTTTAAAACATTATTTCCAAGAAGCTTCCTTTACATGTTTTCAAGTTTATTTTTAATCAACTTCTTTATGTTTTATATTTTATGACATGTTAAGAAAGGAAAATTTTTTATTGATGTAGAAAGGATATTTTCCTCAAGAATGGAGTTCAAGTGTTTTATCAAAATTAATTTCCATCTAAGATAAAATAGGGTTATGATTTTATCCATATCATTACATTGATTTGATTATGTTGTGATGGAATTATTTTTATTAATTCATTTATCTTATATGAATTGTTTTATGATGTCACGATGTTTATGAATTCCATTTTTATTACATGGGTTATGCAATGATGTATGATTTATGATTTTTGTGGCACACATAAGAATGGTTTCATTATGAGATGGGTGGGACATAAATCTCCCTCCAATGCATTGGGTAAAGATTTTATATCTCATGAGATAGACAGGGATGGAACGACAGGGTAACCCGGTTCAGTGAAACAGGACTGAAACGAGGAGTGAACTCGGTTCAGAAATGGACATTGTCCACTAAGATAGTCTTGGAAATGAGTCTTGACTAATAAGAAATGATTCTCTATGATTATGTGTGTATTCCAAAAAGTTTCATTTTTAAGTTATGATTATTTGGATTTAATTTCACTACTATGATTTATCCCATGTTATGAAATTATTCTTTCTTTTGCATGTTAAGATTTCCAAAAGTTATGCTCTTATGTATATTATGTGATTGATATTTCTTTTGTTTACCCTTACTGAGCATTTTAGCTCACCCTTTTGTATGTTTTATTTCCCCAGGTCAGAAAGAAGGTTATTAAGTATAATATGCCAAAAAGGGACTCTAGATATGATGAAATAAATGGCAGGCAAAGTAGATTCTTTATGAACTAGTTGTTTATGCTTTCCATTTTCTAAAGAAACTATACCTATACGGTCCATTCATGGTTTTTTTATATGTTGTAATAAGTGTGCTTCAATTTTGAAGTAATAACAATGTATGTAAAGTTTGGGTTCTAGCTAGGAACCTAAACTTGTCTAAATTCTATTGGATGAGAGGATTTGGACCCATCCCCACCTTATCATTGAAATAAATCAATTTTGAGCTATTTAAAATCGAATTTGGCTTTATAATAAAATAATATTTTTTCTTATTCCAAAGGTTCCCCTCTCCTCCCTTATAAAAGGGCACCTCCTCCCTCTCTTCCTCACACCAGTTTGACCCTTCATTCTCGGACAACCCCTGCCACTTTCTCCTCTCCACTTCCCTAGAGACATCCTAGAGGTCCTGGTCTTCTTCAAAGACCAATTTTAGTGCCCTAAAAGGAGGTCTCAAAGAAGCACTTCAAAGAAGAGGTAATGTCTGTTACCGATTCTTTCATCTTTATTTCTTCTTCCACTTCTTCTTCATTAGTTGTTTCCTTATGAAGTAATAACATCAGTATAACTCATATACTGATATGTTATTATAAGTATGAAACAACCCTATCTTACCATCTATCCATCCTACGAAAAATGAAATCACCGCGGGTGCATACGTACGGAATACTGTCTCCATGTAGTGGTGTAATCTATTTTCCACCACCAGATTACTTGGATAGGTATAATGGTTTAAATAATGATTATATATGACTATTGTAAAGTGATTTTGATTCTGAAATAATATACATACACTCTAATACAATTCCATGATCATGGGAACGATATCATCGGTCGTGCGTACGTACGGAATACCATCTCTACGATGTGATGTGACTCGTTCTACATGATCTTCAATGCATAATTATGATATAAATGAATTGAATAAATGAATATGATATATATTACCCTAATAACATTCTAGAAATGAGGTATCTATAACCTAATGAAAAGAATAAGAATTTATTCGGGAAAACACGCATAAGAACAAAAAGTAATAAACACCCGGATAACAAGTGGTAATTAAATATTACTAATAATAAGCTAAGAATATGACCATATTTGATATAATATAAATTATTATGATTATGGAATAAGTCAATAACATTATTTAAATCATTATACATGAGGTTCTGATACATACAAAGCATATCAGACCTAAGGTAAGTGAAATATCACAATCTCATTTTTATCCGAGATTGATTATACTTTGGCATTTACTGGGGTGTATTTTTTCATCAACATCCATGTTTCCTCAACATGTAATATTATTTCCATTCACCTACAATTTTTTAAATCTAATTTTACCCTTCGGTGAGTTTTTAGTAAAAGGTATAAAAAAGGAATCTTTTGTCGTTTTACGTACGAGGTACTTTTTTTTAGTTTTCCAACAAAAGTACGAGAAGAATGTTCTTTTAACTTATACAGCATGAATGGATTTTTAAACAATATTTCCAAGAAGCTTCCTTTAAAAGTTTTCAAATTTCTTTTTAATCAACTTCTTTTAGTTTAAAATTATATGACATTTTAAGAATGGAAAAATGTTTTTGAAGTAGAAAGGATATTTTTCTCAAGAATGGAGTTAAAGTGTTTTATCAAAATTATTTTCCATCAAAGATAATATAGGGTTCTGATTCTATCCCTATCATTACATTGATTTGATTATGTTGTGATGGAATTATATTTATGAATTCATTTATCTTTTATGAATTGTTTTATGATGTCACGATGTTTAAGAATTCCATTTCAATTACATGGTTTATGAAATGATGTATGATTTATGATTTTTGTGGCACACATAAGAATGGTTTCATTATGAGATGTGTGGGACCTATATCTCCATCCAATGAACTGGGTAAAGATTTTATATCTCATGAGATAGACATGGCTGGAACGGCATGTTATACCAGTTCAGTGAAACATGACTGATATGGGGAGTGAACTCGGTTCCAAAATCGACTTTTTTCCACTAAGATAGTCATGGAAATGAGTCTTGGATAATAAGAAATGATTCTCTATGATTATGTGTGTATGCCAAAAAGTTTCTTGTTTTATGTTAAGATTATTGGGATTACATTTCACTAATATGATTTATCCCATGTTATGAAATTATGATTTCTTTTGCAGGTTATGATTTCCAAATGTTATGCTCTTATGTATATTATGTGATTGATATTTCTTTTGTTTACCATTACTGAGCATTTGAGCTCACCCTTTTTTATGTTTTATTTCCCTAGGTCAGGAAGAAGGTTATTATGTAGAATATGCCAAAAAGGGACTCTAGATATGATAAAATAAATGGGAGGAAAAGTAGATTCTTTATGAACCATTTGTTTATGCTTTCCAGTTTCTAAAGACACTATAACTATACGGTCCTTTCATGGTTTTGTTATATGTTGTAATAAGTGTGATTCAATTTTGTTATGAAGCATGGCTCTCAGCCCAAGGGCTTCATTAGGAAATGGCTGCCACTGGGGATGGTGGTGTGTCCCGCCCAGGGGGTGTAGCCGGCCATGGAGTGCCCTGATAGGTATCAACTATAGTCCGCTAGAAGTAATTCTAGACCGTTATAGTTGGTATCAGTGGAAAGGTATAGTCAACCTTTGGAAACTAGGATGTGAAAGCCTTATTAAGAACCCTAAAGATAATTCTAAGCATAGAACACAATCATAGTGTTTTAGAAATGACCATGAATAACCTAGGATAAGACCTTAAGAGTGAAATTTTATTCTTGATTATGTGGTTTTCCTATTATAATTAGTGTTTCTCACACTATTATTCTTGGTTTTAATCAATGGCTGGACCCGAAGGAACATTGTTAATGCGAAATGCGACGAGAAATGCAATGATTGCCCCCTGAGAAACCAAACGTTATGGGAGATGGAATGAAAAATCTTGTAGCCATGCTCACACAACTTTCTTAAGCTATGAATCATACAGGACTTCCAGACGAGAAAAGTAAGGAGCATCATTCTGTTGAATCCTCCATGAGACAACGTCCACCTTCATTCAGCAGGTCTACTGATCCATTAGTTGCTGAACAATGGATCAGTACTACTGAAAAGATAATTTCAGTTCTTCAATGTTCTGATCATGATAAAGTCATCTTTGTAGTGTATCGTTTGGAAGGAGATGCTGATCAATAGTGGAATCTTATTAAGAATACAAGTCAAAGGGATAAAATTGAGTCCATGGAATGGGATGAGTTCAAGAACTTATTTTTCAATAAGTACTTCCCTCGTATTCTACGAACAAATATGGAGAAATAGTTTCCTGAACTGAAGCAAAAGGATGATTAATCTGTTGGTACTTATGAAGAAAATTTTACAAGACTTACAAGGTACGATACTGGTATTATTGTCCAACCTGACAGTAAGATCGATCGATTCTTTAGAGGCTTAAAACCAAGTCTTCGAAGGGAGTTAGCCATAAGGGACTTCATAGCTACGAGGAAATTGTTCGATGTGCTTTCAATGTTGAGATGGAGATTGGAGTAACCCATCAATCATATGGGTATGATAAGAAGAGGAAAATGGAATTCAAAGGAAAATATAAAGAGCACACTGAAAAGAAGATGAGCTTTCCCGTATGCTCAAAGTGTGGAAAGAAACACAGAGGGAGTTGTCTTAAAGGGATAAGTAAATGTTTTAAATGTGGAAAGGAAGGTCATCGGGCATTTGAATGCCGCAATGATTGGAAGAATATGTCTAATGATGAAAAAAAGAATGGGATACACAGAATGACCCTACTACACTTCAATTTTTCAAGTGCAGGGAGATGGGGCATTATGCCAATCAATGCCCAAATCCAAGGAATTATGATGATGGTCAACGTCAACAAACTCTTAAGGCTAAAGACAAAGGAAAGTCACATGGAATTTCTATCAGCAATGTGGAGTACGATAACGATGTGGTGAAAGGTACACATACAATCCACTCTAGAGTAGAAAATGTTTTATTTGGTTCTGGATCCACACACTACTTTATTTCTGAATAAATTTTTAAGGATATCATCGTATTACCTCAACAGTTAGATGTTGGGTTAGCTGTGACAACCCATAATGGCACAACAGTCGCATCAAATGTTTATAATTCTTCTCCGATTGAAGTTTGTGGGAAAGTGCTTCGTGTAAATCTTGTGATCCTTCCTATAGTGGAATTTGATGTGATTATTTGTATGGATTGGATTTCTCTACATGGAGCTCATATCAATTGCCAAAAAAGGGAAGTCACGTTTCATATTCTAGATAAATCTATGATCGTCTATTGATGCAAGGATGAACATAACCTTCCAGTGGAAATTTCTTCCATTTTATGGGTATTGATTCCACTAAATGAAGGTTATCTCAAATGGTTGGTGAGAAACTTACAATTAAGAATATTCCCATTGTATGGGAGTTTCATGATGTCTTTCCGGAGGAATTACCGGGTCTTCCACCGAATCGTGAAGTTGAGTTTTCAATAGAACTCGTACCGGATGCTTTGCCTCTTTCAAAGACATCGTATAGAATGGCCCCAATTGAGTTTCATGAATTGAAGAAGAAACTCCAAGAGAATCTTGATAAGGGGTTCATACTCCCTAGTGCGTCACCTTGGGGAGCACCTGTTCTGTTTGTTAAGAAGAAAGATGGATCAATGAGACTCTGCATTGATTATCGAGAACTTAACAAGATCACTATCATGAACAAATATCCTCTCCCTCGCATTGATGACCTATTTGACCAACTACATAGAGCTCAATACTTTTCCAAGATTGATCTTTGTGCAGGGTATCATCAATTAATGGTCAAAAGGGAGGATATACGAAAGACGGATTTCCGTACAATGTATGGGCACTATGAATTTATAGTGATGCCATTTGGTCTTACTAATGCCCCTACCATATTCATGGATCTAATGAATAGAGTTTTTAGAGACTATCTTGATCAATTTGTGGTAGTCTTTATAGACGATATTCTTGTCTATTCAATGAGAAAGGAAGAACATGAAGATCACTTGAGAATTATATTGAAGACCATGAGAAAGGAGAAGCATTAATCCAAATTTACAAAGTGCGAATTTTGGCTTCAAAAAGTTTCATTTTTGTGTCACATAATCTCAAAATAAGGGATATCTGTGGATCCAGCAAAAACAGTGATTATAGAAAGATGGTCGCGACCAACAATAGTAACTGAGATCCGAAGCTTTCTTGGTTTGGCTGGATATTATCGACGTTTTGTGGATGATTTTTCACGATTATCTAATCCATTCACCAAGTTGACTCGGAAAGGAGTTAAGTTTGTTTGGATGGAAGAATGTAAAGTGAATTTCAAGGAGTTGAAAAGAAGGTTATCCAGTGCACCTGTCCTCACACTTCCTTGTAGTGGAGAAAGGTTTGTGATCTACAGTGATGCATCCAAAAATGGATTGGGGTGTGTTCTTATGCAAAATGATATGGTGATAGAAATACATGAGCAAAATTACCTAACTCATGATTTGGAGTTAGCTACGGTAATCATTACATTCAAGATTTGGAGGCATTACCTTTATGGTGAAAGGTGTGATATTTATACTGATCATAAAAGTTTGAAGTATATTTTCACACAAAAGGAGCTGAATATGCACCAAAGAAGATGGTTGGAGCTAATTAAGGATTACGACTACTCAATTCATTACCACCCTGGGAAAGAAAACAAAGTGGTAGATGCATTAAGTCGACAAGACCATGCTAGTGTATCCATAATGAGGATCACAAAAGATCCAATATTTATGGATTTAAAAAAGATGGATCTAGAATTATAATGAAAGGGGAAAATCATATCTATTTCAAATGAATGTTCAACCATCTATACATGTGAAGATTAAAGAGGCATAGAAAGAATATGTCATGTTACAAAATAAGGCGAGAAATGTTCTTGAATTCAACCTTGATTGTGATGGGATAATAATGTTCATGAATCGGGTTTGTGTTCCTCCCATCCCCGAATTAAAGAAGGAGCTGCTGGATGAGGCTCATAATTCATCAATATCTATTCAACCAGGAATCACGAAGATGTATAGGGACCTGAAAGAGTACTTCTTGTGGGATGGAATGAAGAGATATGTTGATGAATATGTCTCTCGATGCTTGGTTTGTCAATAAGTTAAAGCTGAGAGACAGAAGTCTAAGAGGATGTTACAACTATTACCCATACCCGATTGGAAAAGGGAAAACATCACTATGGACATTGTCACAGGACTTCCTAAAACATCCAAATGCAATAATTCTATCTGGGTCATACTTGATTGTCTTACAAAGTCTGCACACTTCATTGCTATTAGAGAGGAATTCTCTCTGGATAATATTGCCCGGATATATGTAATGGAAGTGGTAAGATTTCATGGAGTACCACATTCTATTATATCTGATCAGGATCCGAGATTTACCTCAATGTTCTGGCGAAGTCGTCAGCATACTCTGGATACAGAGTTGAGTTTCATCACTGTTTATCATCCTCAGACAGACGATCAGTCTGAGAGAACAATTCAAACTCTAGAAGATATGTTGAGAGATTGCTCTATGGATTTCAAAGGTGTTTGGGATCAACACCTACCTTTGGGGGAATTTTCTTATAATAATAGTTTTCACTCCAGTGTTTACATGGCTCCTTATGAAGCTCTCTATGGAAAGAAACGCAGGAGTCCAACTTGCTGGGATGAAGTTGGGGAAAGAAAGCTATTAGGACCCGATCTCGTTGATGAAATGGCAGAAAAGGTCAGATCTATTCAACAACACATAAGAGAAGCTCAGTGTCGATAGAAACGTTATTCCAACAACCGAAGAAAACACCTAGAGTTTTATGTGGGTGATAAAGTGTTCTTATGAATATCTCCCTGGAAGAGGGTCATGAGATTTGGAAAGAAGGGGAAGTTGAGCCCTAGAAATATCGGTCCTTTCGAAATACTGGATAGTGTTGGGAAGGTATCTTACCAATTGACGCTTCCACCAAATCTCTCTCAAGTTCACGATGTGTTCCATGTATCTCTCCTGTGAAAGTACATACCTGATCCTTCACATGTACTCATCTCAGATGTTATACTGTTGGAGCATGATCTTTCTTATGAAGAACAACCGATAGAGATTCTGGATATTAGCGAAAAAAATCCAATGAAACAAGACCACTCGATTGGTGAATGTTTTATGGAGGAACCACCAATTAGGAGAAGCTACATGGGAGCTTGATGATATGATGAGGGAGAGGTATCATCATCTTTTTGTTACAAAGTGACGAATTTCGAGGGCAAAATTCATTTTCAGGGGGGTAGAATGTAACACTCGAGACTTTTTTGAGAAATATTTTTGTTTTTATAAATCATAAAAGGAATATTTCACTACACACAATACTAGCTTGGCTTGCTTTACACGCAATCGTTTCCTTCCTCGATAGCTTGCGTCGTACGCAATACCGAGTTTCACTAAACAATGATATGCTATTAAAATATTATTAAAAATAGTCGTTATGAATAGTAATAACAACTTTTTGAAATTTTATAAATCTTATTTTTCAAAAGGACATCATTTTTGGATTCGGAATATCGAAATTATCCTAGGGTGAAATTTCGGTATTTTTCTGAAAACTATCAATTTTTTATGAATAGTGAAACCACTAAGTGGTAGTTAGAAAACTGAATTTTTCCAAAAATTTAATTTTACCGCTTCTGTGAGTAGAATTTAAAAAATCTTAGAGACACGGTTGATGTCTGTAAGTAAAATTTGGTTCAATGAGATGAATAAATTTTTGGTGAATAGTAACTTATTACTTTTATTTACCACGGTTAAAAGTAAATAGGGTAATTAAGGGTAAAAATTATATTATTATTACCCTAACACAAGTCCTAATTCTATTGGATAAGTCTAATTCGGTCAAAAACAATCTTAGGAATAGAATATTACCATTTAGGCCCACTTGGATTAGATTAGGTGATTTATTAATAATTTATTAAAAGAAGGGTAAAAATAGTTAAAATCAATGTTTAATAAGTAAATAATTTTTAATATAATGTTATATATAAGATAAATTCGACTATAAATATTCATTATAAAGCTCAAATGATTTACTACATAATTGCATTTTATTTGTAATTTTTTTACATTATATAATTTAATTTATTTATGACAAAAAGATGATGCAGTAATTATCTTATTAGTGAAATATTGACATAATTGATGTTATAAATACCCAAATAAATGTAATTTGAGACTTTTTATGAATTCCACTAATTTTTTAGGTTAATATGAGATGTTAATATCGATTTAATTAACTTTGTTAGATCAAATCATTCTGTTATAATTTTCACAAAAATCAATTACTAAATAGTGTCAAAATTGACATAAAATAGTTTTCAAAACAAATATTATATTATTAATTGATATATTATTCCTAAAAATCTAAGGATTGGTCAAATGAATTATCTAATGTTATATATATTAATATTAAAAAACATGGGGTTCGTTTGGATTGTTATAGTAATTTTATTAACCTTATACTGTAAGAACACAAGAAGAGACAGTAAAAGTAAAACTATTTAACTTAATGGTAAATCTAAATGATAAGGTCAAAATAGGAACCTAAACTTGTATAAATTCTACTAGATGAGATTATTTCGACCCATCCCCACCTTATCTTCTAAATAAATCAATTTGGTGCTATTTAAAACTGAATTTGGCTTTATAATAAAATAATAGTTTTAGTTATTCCAAAGGTGCCCCTCTCCTCCATTATAAAAGGGCACCTCCTCCCTCTCTTCCTCACACCACTTTGAGCCTTCAAGGTCGGCCACACCCAGCCAATTTCTCCAATCCACTTCCCTAGATACATCCTAGAGGTTCTGGTCATCTTCAAAGACCAATTTTAGTTCCCTAAAAGGAGGTCTCAAAGAAGCACTTCAAAGAAGAGGTAATGTCTGTTACCGATTATTTAATATTTATTTCGTTTTCCACATCTTCTTATTTAGATGTTTCATTATGAAGTAACAACATCAGTATCACTCATATACAGATATTTTATTATAACTATGAAACAACCCCATTTCACCATCTATCCATCCTACGGAAAATGAAATCACCGCGCGTGCGTACGTACGAAATATCGTCTCCACACCGTGGTGTAATCTATTTTCCACCACCACATTACTTGGATGGGTATAATGGTGTAAATAATGACTATATATGATTATAGTAAAGTTATATTGATTCTAAAATAGTATACATACACAGCAATACAATTCCATGATCATGGGAACGATATCATCGCTCGTGCGTACATACAGAATATCGTCTCAATGATGCGACACGACTTGTTCTACATTATCTTCATTGCATAATGATTATATAAATGAATTGAATGAATGAATATGATATATATTACACTAATAACATTCTGGAAATGAGGTATCTATAACCTATATATAAGAATAAGAATTTATTCGACAAAACACACATAAGAACAAAAAGTAATAAACACCTGAATAACAAGTTGTAATGAAATATTACTAATAAGAAGCTAGAACATGACCATATGTGATATCATAAAAATTATTATGATTATGGAATATGTCAATAACATTATTTAAATCATTATACATGAGGTTCGGATACGTGCAAAGCATATCGGACCTAAGGTAAGGGAAATATCACAATCTCATTTTTATCCGAGATTGTTTATACATTGGCATTTACTGGGGTGTATTTTATCATCCACATCCATGTTTCCTCAATATGTAATATTATTTCCATTCACCTAAAATTTTTTAAATCATATTTTACCCTTCGGTGAGTTTTTGGTAAAAGATATGAAAGGAATCTTTTGTCATTTTTCGTACGAGGTACTTTTTTGACTTTTCCGACAAAAGTACGAGAAGAATTATTTTTTAACTTATACAGCATGAATGTTTTTTTAAAACATTATTTCCAAGAAGCTTCCTTTACACGTTTTCAGGTTTATTTTTAATCAACTTATTTTAGTTTAAAATTGTATGACATGTTAAGAAAGGAAAAATATTTTTGAAGTAGAAAGGATATTTTCCTCAAAAATGGAGTTCAAGTGTTTTATCAAAATTATTTTCCATATAAGATAATATAGGGTTCTGATTCTATCCCTATAATTACATTTATTTTATTATTTTGTGATGGAATTATTTTTATGAATTCATTTATCTTATATGAATTTTTTTATGATGTTACGATGTTTAAGAATTCCATTTTTATTACATGGTTTATGCAATGATGTATGATTTATGATTTTTGTGGCACACATAAGAATGGTTTCATTATGAGATGGGTGGGACCTATATATCCCTCCAATGCATTGGGTAACAATTTTATATCTCATGAAATAGACATGGCTGGAATGACATGGTGAACCGGATCGGTGAAATAGGACTGAAACGAGGAGTGAACTCGGTTCAGAAATGGACTTTTTCCACTAAGATAGTCTTGGAAATGAGTCTTGACAAATAAGAAATGATTCCCTATGATTATGTGTGAATGCCACAAAGTTTCATGTTTTAAGGTATGATTATTTGGATTAAATTTCACTACTATGATTTATCCCATGTTATGAAATTATGATTTCTTTTGCAGGTTAAGATTTCCAAAAGTTATGATCTTATGTATATTATGTGATTGATATTTCTTTTGTTTACCCTTACTGAGAATTTGAGCTCACCGTTTTGTATGTTTTATTTCCCAAGGTCAGGAAGAAGGTTATTAAGTAGAATATGCCAAAAAGGTACTGTAGATATGATGGAATAAATGGGAGACAAAGTTGATGCTTTATAAACCAGTTGTTTATTCTTTCCAGTTTCTATTGACACTATA
This sequence comes from Viscum album, assembly GCA_963277665.1. Taxonomy (NCBI): domain Eukaryota; kingdom Viridiplantae; phylum Streptophyta; class Magnoliopsida; order Santalales; family Viscaceae; genus Viscum; species Viscum album. The sequence continues at coordinate 24,907 of CAUJRU010002400.1, read as the reverse complement.
CCTATACCATCCTTTCATGGTTTTTTATATGTTTTAATAAGTGTGCTTCAATTTTTCAGTAATAACAATGTTTGTAATGTATGGGTTATTATAGTTGGTATCAGAGGAAAGGTATAGTAAACCATTGGAAACTAGGATGTGAAAGCCTTAGTAGGAAGCCTAAGGATTATTCTAATCAGAGAACACAATCTTAGTGTTTTAGAAATGACCATGAATAACCTAGGATAAGACCTTAAGTGTGAAATTTTATTCTTGATTATGTGGTTTTCCTATTATAATTAGTTTTCCCACACTATTCATCTTGGTTTTAGTTAATGACTGGAACCTGAAAGAACCATGTTAATGCAGAATGCGACAGGCAATGCAATAATTGTCACCCTGAGAAACCAAACGTTATGGGAGCTGGAATTCAAAATCTTGTCGCCATGCTCACACAACTTTCTCAAGCTATGAATCATGCAGGACTTCCAAACGAGCAAAGGAAGAAGCAACATTATGTTGAATCCTTCATGAGACAGCGTCCACCTTCATTCAGCGGGTCTACTGATCCATTAGTTTCTGATCAATGGATCAGTACTACTGAAAATATATTTTCAGTTCTTCAATGTTCTGAACATGATAAAGTCATCAAAGCAGTGTATCGTTTGGAAGGAGATGCTGATCAATGGTGGAATCTTATTAAGAATACGAGGCAAAGGGATGAAATTGAGTCCATGGAATGGGATGAGTTCAAGAACTTATTTTTAAATAATTACTTCCCTCGTATTCTCCAAACAAAGACGGAAAAAGAGTTTCTTGAACTGAAGCAAATGGATGATGAATCTGTTGGTACTTATGAACCAATTTTACAAGACTTGCAAGGTACACTTCTAGTATTATTATCAAATCTGAGAGTATGATCGATCGATTCTTTAGTGTCTTAAAACCATGTCTGTGAAGGGCGTTAGCCATAAGGGACTTCAATAGCTAAGAGGAAATCGTTCGATGTGCTCTCATAGTTGAGATGGAGATTGGAGTAACCCATCAGTCATATGGGTTTGATAAGAAGAGGAAATTGGAATTCAAAGGAAAATCTAAAGAGCACACTGAAAAGAATATGAGCTTTCCCTTATGCTCAAAGTGTGGAAAGAAACGTGGAGGGAGCTATCTTAAAGGGACAAGTAAATGATTCAAATGTGGAAATAAAAGGTCATCAGGCATTTGAATGCTGCAATGATGGGAAGAAGATGTCTAATGATGATCAAAAGGAAGGGATACTCAAAATTACAATAATACACTTCAATGTTTCAAGTGCAAGGAGATGGGGCATTATGCCAATCAATTCCCAAATCCGAGGGTTGATGATGATGGTCGACATCAAAAAACTCTTAAGGCTAAAGACAAAGGAAAGTCACAAGAAATTTCTATCAGCGATCTGGAGTACGATAACGATGTGGTGAAAGGTACAATTACCATCCACTATAAAGTAGAAAATGTTTTATTTGATTCTGGAACCACCCACTCCTTTATTTATGAAGAATTTTCTAAGGATATCACCGTATTACCTCAACAGCTAGATGTTGAGATAGCTCTGACAACCCCTAATGGCACAACAGTCGCATCAAATGTTTATAATTCTTCTCCGATTGAAGTTTATGGGAAATTGATTCCTGAAAATCTTGTGATCCTTCCTATAGTGGAATTTGATGTGATTCTTGGCATGGATTGTCTTTCTCTACATGGAGCACATATCAATTTCCAAAGAATGGAAGTCACATTTCATATTCCAGATCAATCTATGATCGTCTATCGATGCAAGGATGAACATAACCTTCCAGTGGAAATTTCATCCATTTTATGGGTATTGATTCCACAAAATGAAGGTTATTTATCTCAAATGGTTGGTGTGAAACAAACGATTATTAATATTCCCATTGTATGGGAGTTTTATGATGTCTTTCCGGAGGAATTACCGGGTCTTCCACCGAATCATGAAGTTGAGTTTTCAATGAAACTTGTATCAGATGCTTTTCTTTTTTCAAAGACACCTTATAGAATGGCCCCAATTGAGTTACAGGAATTGAAAAAGCAACTCGAAGAGAATCTTGATAAGGGGTTCATACGCCCTAGTGTTTCACCTTGGGGAGCACCTGTTATGTTTGTTAAGAAGAAAGATGGATCAATGAGACTCTGCATTGATTATTGAGAACATAACAAGATCACTATCAAGAACAAATATCCTCTCCTGTGCATTGATGACCTATTTGACCAACTACATGGAGCTCAATACTTTTCCATGATTGATCGTCGTTCAGGGTATCATCAATTAAGGGTCAAAAGTGAGGATATACCAAGGATGGTATTCCGTAAAAGGTATAGACACTATGAATTTATAGTGATGCCATTTGGTCTTAATAATGCACCTGCTATCTTCATGGATATAATGAATAGAGTCTTTGGAGACTATCTTGACCAATTTGTGGTAGTCTTTATAGATGATATTGTTGTATATTCAAAGTGCAAGGAATAACATGAATATCACTTGATAATTATATTGAAGACCCTCAGAAAGGAGAAGATTTTTTCCAAATTTACCAAGTGTGAATTTTTGCTTCAAAAAGTTTCATTTTTGGGTCACATAATCTCAAAAGAGGGGATATCTGTGGATCCAGCAAAAACAGTGATTATCGAAAGATGGTCGAGACCAACAACAGTAACTGAGATTCGAAGTTTTCTTGGATTGGCTGGATATTATCGACCTTTTGTGAAGAATTTTTCACGATTATCTAATCCACTCACCAAGTTGACTCAGAAAAGAGTTATGTTAGTTTGGACGGAGGAATGTGAAGATAATTTCAGGGAGTTGAAAAGAAGGTTATCCAGTGCACCTGTGCTCACACTGCCTTGTAGTGGAGAAAGGTTTGTGATCTACAGTGATGCATCCAAGAAGGGATTGGGGTGTGTTCTTATGAAAAATGATATGGTGATAGCTTATGCCTCACGATAGTTGAAAAGACATGAGCAAAATTACCCAACTCATGTTTTGGAGTTAGCTGCGGCAATATTTGCATTAAATATTTAGAGGCATTACCTTTATGGTGAAAGGTGTGATATTTATACTGATCATACAAGTTTAATATATAATTTCACACAAAAGGAGATGAACATGCGCCAATGAAGATGGTTGGAGCTGATTAAGGATTGTGACTGCTCAATTCATTACCACCCTGGGAAAGCAAACAAGGTGGCAGATGCATTATGTCGACAAGACCATGCTAGTTTATCCATGAAGAGGATCACAAAAGATCCAATATTTATGGATATACAATGGATGGATCTAGGAATTATAATGAAAGGGGAAAATCATATCTTTCTCAAATGAATGTTCAACCATCTATACATGTGAAGATTAAATAGGCACAGAAAGAAGATGTTGAGTTACAAAAGAAGGTGAGAAATGTTTCTGAATTCAACCTTGATTATGATGGGATAATAAAGTTCGGGAATCGGGTTTGTGTTCCTCCCATCCCCTAATTAAAGAAGGATCTGCTGGATGAGGCTCATAGTTCTTCATTCTCTATTAATCCTAGAAGCACGAAGATGTATAAGGACCTAAAAGAGTACTTTTGATCGGATGGCATGAAAAGAGATGATGCTGAATATGTCTCTAGATGCTTGGTTTTTCAACAAGTTAAAGCTGAGAGACAGAAGTCTAAGGGGATGTTAAAACCATTACCCATACCCGAATGGAAATGGGAAAACATCACTATGGACTTTGTCACAGGACTTCCTAAAACATCAAAAGGCAATAATATTATCTGGGTCATAGTTGATCGTCTTACAAAGTCTGTACACTTCTTTGCTATTAGAGTGGATTTATCTCTGGATTATCTTAACATGATATATGTAAAAGAAGTGGTAAGATTGCATGAAGTACCACTTTCTATTATATCTGATCAGGATCCGAGATTTACCTCGATGTTTTGGCGAAGTCTTCAACATACTCTGGATACAGAGTTGAGTTTTAGCACTGCATATCATCCTCAGATAGATGGTCAGTCTGAGAGAACAATTCAAACTCTAGAATATATGTTTAGAGCTTGATCTATGGATTTCAAAGGTGGTTGGGATCAACACCTACCTTTGGTGGAATTTTCTTATAATAATAGCTTTCACTCCAGTATTTAGATGGCTCCTTATGAAGCTTTCTATGGAAAGAGATGCAGGACTCCAACTTGCTGGGATGAATTTGGGGAAAGAAAGCTATTAGGACCCGATCTCATTGATGAAATGGCAGAAAAGGTCAGATCTATTAAACAACACATAAGAGCAACTCAGAGTCGACAGAAAAGTTATGCCAACAACCGAAGAAAAGACCTAGAGTTTGAAGTGTGTGATAAAGTGTTCTTACGAATATCTCCCTGGAAGAGGGTCATGAGATTTGGAAAGAAGGGGAAGTTGAGCCCTAGATATATCTGTCCTTTCGAAATACTGGATCGTGTTGGGAAGGTAGCTTACCGATTGGCGCTTCCACCGATTCTCTCTCAAGATCACGATGTGTTCCATGTATCTCTCCTGAGAAAATACATACCTGATCCTTCACATGTACTCAGCTCAGAATTTATACCACCGGAGCAGGATCTTTCTTATGAAGAACAACCGATAGTGATTCTGGATCGTAGCGAAAAAGTCCTACGAAACAAGACCACTTGATTGGTGAAAGTTTTATAGAGGAACAACCAATTAGAAGAAGCTACATGGGAGCTTGAGGATATGATGAGGGATAGGTATACTCATCTGTTTGTTACAAAGTGACGAATTTCGAGGGAGAAATTTATTTTAAGGGGGGTAGAATGTAACACCCGAGACTTTTATGAGAAATACTTTTTTTATAAATCATAAAAAGAATATTTCACTACACACAACACTATCTTGGCTTTCATTACACGCAATCACGACCTTCCTCGATAGGTTGCGTCGTACGTAATACCGACTTTCACTAAACTATGATATGCTATTAAAATATTATTAAAAATAGACGTTACGAATAGTAATAACCACTTTTTGAAATTTTATAAATTTTATTTTTCAAAATCGTCTTCATTTTTGGATTCGGAATATCGAAATTATCCTAGGGTGAAATTTTGGTATTTTTCTGCAAACTTTCAATTTTTGATGAATAGTGAAACCACTAAGTGGTTGTTAAAAAACTGATTTTTTTCATAAAACTAAATTTTACCGCTTCTGTAAGTGGAATTTCAAAAATCCAAGACACACGTTTGATGTCAGTAAGTTAAATGCGGTTCAATGAGATGAAAATAATTTTTGGTGAATAGTAACTTTTTACTTTTATTTACCACGGTTAAAAGTAAATAGGGTAATTATGGGTAAAAATGATATTATTATTACCCTAACACATGTCCTAATTCTATTGGATAAGTTTAATTCGACCAAAAACAAACTTAGAAATAAAATATGACCATTTAGGCCCACTTGGATTAGATTAGGACATTTATTATTAATTTATTTAAAGAAGGGTTAAAATAGTTAAAATCAAAGTTTAATAAGAAAAAAAAATTTAATATAGGGTTATATATATAATAAATTAGACTATAAATATTCATTAGAAATATAAATAGATTTCCTAAATAATGGTATTTTATTTGTAATTTTTAGACATTATATAATTTAATTTATTTATGACACAATGATGATGCAGTAATTATCTTATTAATGAAATATTGACATAATTGATGTTATAAAAACCCAAATAAATGTAATTTGACACTTTTTATGAATTCCACTAATTTTATAGGTTAATATGACATGTTATTATTTAATTAATTAACTTTTTTCGAACTAATCATTCTGTTATGATTTCCACAAAAATCAATTACTAAGTAGTGTCAAAATTGACATAAAATAGTTTTTAAAACAAATATTATATTAATAATTGTTATTATATTCCTAAAAATATAAGGTTCGGCAAAATGACTTATATAATGTTATATATATTAATAATAAACAACTTGGGGTTCGTTTGTATTGTTATATTATGTTTATTAACCTTATAGTGTAAGAACACAAGAAGACACGGTAAAAGTAAAATTATTTAACTTAATGTTAAATCTAAATGATAAGGTCAAAATAGGAACATAAAATTGTCTAAATTCTATTGTATTAGAGGATTTCGACCCATCCCCACCTTATATTCGAAATAAATCAACTTGGAGCTATTTAAAACCGAATTTGGCTTTATAATAAAATAATATTTTTTGTTATTCCAAAGGTGCCCCTCTCCTCCCTTATAAAAGGGATCCTCCTCCCTCTCTTCCTCACACCACTTTGAGCGTTCAAGCTCATCCAAACCCTGCCACTTTCTCCTCTACACTTCCCTAGATACATCCTAGAGGTCCTGATATTCTTCAAAGACCAATTTTAGTGCCCTAAATTGAGGTCTCAATGAAGCACTTCAAAGAAGAGGTAATGTCTGTTACCGATTCTTTCATCTTTATTTCTTCTTCCACTTCTTCTTCTTTAGTTGTTTCATTATGAAGTAAAAAAATAACTATCACTCATATACTGATATGTTATTATAAGTTTTAAACAACCCTATTTCACCATCTTTCCATCCTTCGGAATATGAAATCACCGCGCGTGCGTACGTACGGAATACTGTCTCCACGCCGTGGTGTAATCTATTTTCCACCACCACCTTACTTGGATTGGTCTAATGGTGTAAATAATGACTATATATTATTATTGTAAAGTTATATAGATTCTGAAATAGTATACATACACTCTAATACAATTCCATGATCATGAGAACGATATCATCGCTCGTGCGTATGTACGGAATACCATCTCCATGATGTGATGCGACTCGTTCTACATGATCTTCATTGAATAATGATTATATAAATGAATTGAATGAATGAATATGATATATATTACACTAATAACATTTTTTAAATGAGTTATCTATAACCTATAGAGAAGAATAAGAATTTATTCGACAAAACACGCATAAGAACAACAAGTAATAAACACCCGAATAACAAGTTGTAATGACATATTACTAATAAGACGCTAAGAATATGACCATATGTGATATCATAACAATGATTATGATTATGGAATAAGTCAATAACATTATTTAAATCATTATACAGGAGTTTTGGATACGTACAAAGCATATTAGACCTAAGGTAAGGGAAATATCACAATCTCATTTTTATCCGAGATTGTCTATACATTGGAATTTACTGAGGTGTATTTTATCATCCACATACATGTTTCCTAATTATGTAATATTATTTACATTCACCTACAATTTTTTAAATCCTATTTTACCCTTCGGTGAGTTTTTAGTAAAAGATATGAAAGGAATCTTTTGTCGTTTTTCCTACGAGGTACTTTTTTGACTTTTCCGACAAAAGTACAAGAAGAATATTTTTTTTAACTTATACGGCATGAATGGATTTTTAAAACATTATTTCCAAGAATCTTCCCTTACAATTTTTCAAGTTTTTTTTTAATCAACTTCTTTTAGTTTAAAATTGTATGACATGTTAAGAAACGAAAAATGTTTTTGAAGTAGAAAGGATATTTTCCTCAAGAATGGAGTTCAAGTGTTTTATCAAATTTATTTTCCATCTAAGATAATATAGGGTTCTGATTATATCGCTATCATTACATTGATTTGATTATGTTGTGATGGAATTATTTTTATGAATTAATTTATCTTATATGAATTGTTTAATGATGTCACGATGTTTAAGAATTCCATTATTTTTACATGGGTTATGCAATGATGTATGATTTATGATTTTTGTGGAACACATAAGAATGGTTCCATTATGAGATGGGTGGGACCTATATCTCCCTCCAATTCATTGGGTAATGATTTTATATCTAATGAGATAGACATGGCTGGAACGATAGGTTAAACTGGTTCAATGAAACAGGACTAAAACGAGGAGTGAACTCAGTTCAGAAATGGAATTTGTCCACTAAGATAGTCTTGGAAATGAGTCTTGAATAATAAGAAATGATTCTCTATGATTATGTGTGTATTCCACAATGTTTCATGTTATAATTAGTGTTTCTTACACTATTCTTCTTGGTTTTAGTCAATGGCTGGAACCCGAAGTAACTGTGTTAATGCGGAATGTGACGGGCAATGCAATGATTGTACCCCTGAGCAACCAAACGTTATGGGAGATGGAATGAAATTTTTTTAGCCATTATCACCCAACTTTCTCAAGCTATGAATCATACAAAACTTCCAAATGAGCAATGTTAGGAGCAATATTCTGTTGAATCTGTCATGAGACAGTGTCCACCTTCATTCAGCGGGTCTACAGATCCATTAGTTGATGAACAATGGATCAGTACTACTGAAAAGATATTTTCAGTTCGTCAATGTTCTGAACATGATATAGTCATCCTAGCAGTATATCATTTGGAAGGAGATGCTGATCAATGGTGGAATCTTATTAAGAATACGAGGCAAAGGGATGAAATTGAGTCCATGGAATGGGACGAGTTCAAGAACTTATTTTTCAATAAGTACTTCCATCGTATTTTCCTAACAAAGATGGAGAAAGAGTTTATTGAACTGAAGAAAAAGGATGATGAATCTATTGGTACTTATGAAGCAAATTTTACAAGACTTTCAAGGTACGCTTCTGGTATTATTATCCAACCTAAGAGTAATATCGATCGATTTTTTTAGTGGCTTAAAACCAAGTCTTCGAAGGGCATTAGCCATAAGGGACTTCAATAGCTACGAGGAAATTGTTCGATGTGCTCTCAAAGTCGAGATAGAGATTGGAGTAACCCATCAGTCATATGGGTTTGATAAGAAGCTGAAAATGGAATTCAAAGGAATATCTAAAGAGCACACTAAAAATAAGATGAGCTTTCCCTTATGCTCAATGTGTGGAAAGAAACATGGAGGGAGTTGTCTTAAAGGGACAAGTAAATGTTTTAAATGTGGAAAGGAAGGTCATCGGGCATTTGAATGCCGTAATGATGGGAAGAAGATGTCTACTGATGAAAACGAAGTAAGGGATACACAGAATGACCCTACTACACTTCAATGATTCATGTGCAAGGAGATGGGACATTATGCCAATCAATTCCCAAATCCAAGGGTTGATGATGATGGTCAACGTCAACAAAATCTTAAGGCTAAAGACAACGGAAAGTCACATGCAATTTCTATCAGCGATGTGAAGTACGATAACGATGTGGTGAAAGGTACACATATCATCCACTCTAAAGTAGAAAATGTTTTATTTGATTCTGGATCCACCCACTCCTTTATTTCTGTAGAATTTTCTAAGGATATCACCTTATTACCTCAACAGTTAGATGATCAGTTAGATGTGAAAACCCCTAATGGAACAACCATCGCATCAAAAGTTTATAATTCTTCTCCAATTGAAGTTTTTGGGAAAGTGCTTCCTGCAAATCTTGTGATCCTTCCTATAATGTAATTTGATGTGATTATTGGCAAGGATTGGATATCTCTACATGGAGATCATATCAATTTCCAAAAAAGGGATGTCACATTTCATATTCCAGATCAATCTATGATCGTCTATCGATTCAAGGATGAAGATAACCTTCCAGTGGAAATTTCTTCCATTTTATGGTTATTGATTCCACTAAATGAAGGTTATTTATCTCAAATGGTTGGTGAGAAACTAAAGATTAAAGTTATGCCCATTTTACGGGAGTTTGATTATGTCTTTCTGGAGGAATTACTGGGTCTTTCACTGAATCGTGAAGTTCAGTTTTCAATAGAACTCGTACCGGATTCTTTTCCTATTTCAAAGAAACCTTATAGAATGGCCCCAATTGAGTTGAATGAATTGAAGAAGCAACTCCAAGAGAATCTTGATAAGGGGTTCATACGCCCTTGTGTGTCACCTTGGGGAGCACCTGTTATGTTTTTTAAGAAGAAAGATGGATCAATGAGACTCTGCATTGATTATAGAGAACTTAACAAGATCACTATCAAGAAAAAATATCCTCTCTCGTGCATTGATGACCTATTTGACCAACTATGCAGAGCTCAATACTTTTCCAAGATTGATCTTCGTTCAAAGTATCATCAATTAAGGGTCAAAAGGGAGGATATACCAAAGACGGCTTTCTGTAAAAGGTATGGACACTATGAATTTATAGTGATGCCATTTGGTCTTACTAATACCCCTGCTATCTTCATGGATCTAATGAATAGGGTCTTTAGAGACTATCTTGATCAATTTGTGGTAGTCTTTATAGACGATATTCTTTTCTATTCAAATAGCTAGGAAGAACATGAAGATCACTTGAGAATTATATTGAAGACCCTGAGAAAGGAGAAGCATTATGACAAATTTACCAAGTGTGAATTTGTATTCAAAAAGATTCATTTTTGGGTCACATAATCTCAAAAGAGGGGATATTTGTGGATCTAGCAAAAACATAGGTTATCGATAGATGGTCGAGACCAACAACAGTAACTGAGATCCAAATATTTCTTGGTTTGGCTGGATATTATCGACGTTTTGTGAAATACTTTTCATGATTATCTAATCCACTCACCATGTTGACTCAGAAAAGGGTTATGTTTGTTTGGACGGAGGATTGTGAAGAGAATTTAAAGGAGTTGAAAAGAAGGTTATCAAGTGCACCTATGCTCACACTGCCTTGTAGTGGAGAAAGGTTTTTGATCTACAGTGATGCATCCATGAAGGGATTGGGGTGAGTTATTATGAATAATGATATGGTGATAGCTTATTCCTCGCGACAGTTGAAAATACATGAGAAAAATTTCCCAACTCATGATTTGGAGTTAGCTGTGGTAATCATTGAATTAAATATTTGGAGGCATTACCTTTATAGTGAAAGTTGTGATATTTATACTGATCATAAAAGATTAAAGTATATTTTCACACAAAAGGAGCTGAATATGCGCCAAAGAAGATGGTTGGAGCTGATTAAGGATTACGACTGCTCAATTCATTAGCACCCTGGGAAAGAAAACAAGGTGGCATATGCATTAAGTCGACAAGACCATGCTAGTTTATCCACGATGTGGATCACAAAAGATCCAATATTTATGGGTTTACAAAGGATGGATCTGGGAATTATAATTAAAGGGGAAAATCATATCTTTCTCAAATGAATGTTCAACCATCTATACATGTGAAGATTAAAGAGGCACATAAAGAAGATGTCGAGTTACAAAAGAAGGTGAGAAATGTTCCTGAATTCAACCTTGATTGTTATGGGATAATAATGTTCAAGAATCGGGTTTGTGCTCCTCCCATCCCCGAATTAAAGAAGGAGCTGCTGGATGAGGCTCATAGTTCTTCATTCTCTATTCAACATGGAAGCACGAAGATGTATAGGGACCTGAAAGAGTACTTCTGGTGGGATGGCATAAAAAGAGATGTTGCCGAATATGTCTCTCGATGCTTGGTTTGTCAACAAGTTAAAGCTGAGAGACAGAAGTATAAGGGGATGTTACAACCATTACCCATACCCGAATTGAAATGGGAAAACATCACTATGGAATTTGTCACAGGACTTCATAAAACATCCAACGAAAATAATGTTATATGGGTCATAGTTGATCGTATTACAAAGTCTACACACTTAATTGGTATTAGAGAGGATTTCTCTCTGGATCATCTTGCCAGGATATATGTAAAGGAAGTGGTAAGATTTCATGGTGTACCACTTTCTATTATATCTGATTGGGATCCGAGATTTACCTCGAATTTCTGGCGATGTCTTCAGAATACTCTGGATACAAAGTTGAGTTTCATCACTGCTTATCATCCTCAGACAAACGGTCAGTCTGAGAGATCAATTCAAACTCTAGAAGATATGTTGAGAGCTTGCTCTATGGATTTCAAAGGTGGTTGGGATCAACAACTACCTTTGGTGGGATTTTCTTATAATAATAAATTTCACTCCAGTCTTCAGATGGCTCATTATGAAGCTATCTATGGAATGAAATGTAGGACTCCAAATTGCTGGGATGAAGTTGGGGAAAGAAAGATATTAGGACCCGATCCCGTTGATGAAGTGGTAGAAAAGGTCAGATCTATTCAACAACACATAAGAGCAGCTCAGAGTCGATAGAAAAGTTATACCAACAACCGAAGAAAAGACCTAGAGTTTGGAGTGGGTGATAAAGTGTTCTTACGAATATCTCCCTGGATGAGGGTCATGAGATTGGGAAAGAAGGGGAAGTTGATCCCTAGATATATCGGTCCTTTCGAAATACTGGATTGTGTTGGGAAGGTAGCTTACCGATTTGCGCTTCCACCGAATCTCTCTCAAGTTCACAATGTGTTCCATGTATCTCTCCTAAGAATGTACATACCTGATCCTTCACATGTACTCACATTAGAAGTTGTACCGCTGGAGCAGGATCTTTCTTATGAAGAATAGACGATCGAGATTCTGGATCATAGAGAAAAATTCATACAAAACAAGACCACTTGATTGGTGAAAGTTTTATGGAGGAACCACCAATTAGAAGAAGATACATGGGTGCTTTAGGATATGATGAGGGAGAGGTATCCTCATCTGTTTGTTACAAAGTGACGAATTTCGAGGGCGAAATTCATTTTAAGCGGGGTAGAATGTAACACCCGAGACTTGTATGAGAAATATTTTTGTTTTTATAAATCATAAAAGGAATATTTCACTACACACAACACTAGCTTGGCTAGCTTTACACGCAATCACGACCTTCCTCGATAGCTTGCGTCGTACACAATACCAAGTTTCACTAAAGAATGATATGCTATTAAAATATTATTAAAATAGCGATTATGAATAGTAATAACCACTTTTTGAAATTTTATAAATTTTATTTTTCAAAATGGTCTTCATTTTTGGATTCTGAATATCGAAATTATCCTAGGGTGAAATTTTGGTATTTTTCTGAAAACATTCAATTTTTGATGAATAGTGAAACCACTAAGTGGTAGTTAAAAAACTGAATTTTTAATAAAACTTAATTTTACCACTTCTTTGAGTGAAATTTAAAAAATCCGAGAGACACGGTTGATTTCAGTAAGTAAAATGTGGTTCAATGAGATGAAAATAATTTTTGGTGAATAGTAACTTTTTACTTTTATTTACCACGATTAAAAGTAAATAGGGTAATTAATGGTAAAAATGATATTATTATTACTCTAACACATGCCCTAATTCTGTTGGATAAGTGTAATTCGACCAAAAAAAAATTAGTAATAAAATATGACCATTTAGGCCCACTTAGATTAGATTAAGACATTTATTATTAATTTATTTAAAGAAGGGTTAAAATAGTTAAAATCAATGTTTAATAAGTAAATAATTTTTAATATAAGGTTATATATAAGATAAATTCAACTATAAATATTCATTAGAAATCAAAAAATATTTCCTACATAATGGTATTTTATTTGTCATTTTTAGACATTAAATAATTTAATTTATTTATGACACAAAGATGATGCAGTAATTTTCTTATTAATGAAATATTGACATAATTGATGTTATAAATACCCAAATAAATGTAATTTGAGACTTTTTATGAATACCACTAATTTTATAGGTTAATATGACATGTTATTATTTATTTAATTAACTTTTTTCTAACTAATCATTCTGTTATGATTTTCACAAAAATCAATTTCTAAATAGTGTCAAAATTGACATAAAATAGTTTTTAAACAAAATATTATATTATTAATTGTTAATTTATTCCTAAAAAACTAATTTTCGGCCCAATGACTTAGATAAGGTTATATATATTAATAATAAACAACCTGGGGTTCGTTTGTATTGTTATAGTAAGTTTATTAACCATATAGTGTAAGAACACAATAAGACACGGTAAAAATAAAATTATTTAACTTAATGTTAAATCTAAATGATAAGGTCCAAATAGGAACATAAACAAGTCTAAATTCAATTGGATGAGATTATTTCGACCCATACCCACATTAGCTTCTAAATAAAATAATTTTGAGCAATTAAAAACCGAATTTGGGTTTATAATAAAATACTATTTATAGTTATTCCAAAGGTGCCCCTCTCCTCCCTTATAAAAGGGAACCTCCTCCCTCTCTTCCTCACACCAATTTTAGCCTTCAATCTCTGCCAACACCGGAAAATTTCTCTTATCCACTTACCTAGAGACATCCTAGAGGTCCTGTTTTTCATCAAAGACCAATTTTAGTGCCCTAAAAGGAGGTCTCAAAGAAGCACTTCAAAGAAGAGGTAATGTCCGTTACCGATTCTTTAATTTTTATTTCATCTTCCACTTCTTCTTATTTAGTTGTTTCATTATGAAGAAATAACATCAGTATCACTCATATACTGATCTGTTATTATAGGTATGAAACAACCCTATTTCACCATCTATCCATCCTACGGAAAATAAAATCACCGCGCGTGCGTACGTACGGAATACCGTCTCCACACCGTGCTGTAATCTATTTTCCACCACCACCATACTTGGATGGGTATACTGGTGTAAATAATGACTATATATGATTATTGTAAAGTGATATTGATTCTGAAATAGTTTACATACACTCCAATACAATTCCATGATCATGGGAACGATATCATCGCTCGTGCGTACGTATGGAATACCGTCTCCACCATGTGATGCGACTCGTTCAACATGATCTTCATTGCATAATAATTATATAAATGAATTGAATGAATGAATATGATATATATTACACTAATAACATTATTGAAATGAGATATCTATAACCTAAAGAGATGAATAAGAATTTATTCGACAAAACACGCATACGAACAAAAAGTAATAAACACCCGAATAACAAGTTATAATGAAATATTACTAATAAGAAGCTAAGAATATGGCCATATGTGATATCATAACAATGAGTATGATTATGTAATAAGTAAATAACATTATTTAAATCATTATATAGGAGGTTCGGATACGTACAAAGCATATCAGACCTAAGGTAAGGGAAATATCACAATCTCATTTTTATCCGAGATTGTTTATACTTTGGCCTTTACTGGGGTGTATTTTATCATCCACATCCATGTTTCCTCAATATGTAATATTATTTCCATTCACCTAAAATTGTTGAAATCCTATTTTACCCTTTGGTGAGTTATTAGCAAAATATATGAAAGGAATCTTTTGTCGTTTTTCATAAGAGGTACTTTTTTGACTTTTCCGACAGAAGTACGAGAAGAATGTTTTTTATCTTATACGGCATGAATGGATTTTTAAAACATTATTTCCAAGAAGCTTCCTTTACATGTTTTGAAGTTTATTTTTAATCAACATCTTTTTAGTTTAAAATTGTATAACATGTTAAGAAAGGAAAAAAAATTATGAAGTAGAAAGGATATTTTCCTCAAGAATGGAGTTCAAGTGTTTTATCAAAATTATTTTCCATCTAAGATAATACAGGGTTCTAATTCTATCCCTATCATTACATTGATTTTATTATGTTGTGATGGAATTATTTTTATGAATTTATTTATCTTATATAAATTGTTTTATGATGTCACGATGTTTAATAATTACATTTTTATTACATGGGTTATGCAATGATGTATGATTTATTATTTTTGTGGAACACATAATAATGGTTTCATTATGATATTGGTGGGACCTATATCTTCCTCCAATGCATTTGGTAAAGATTTTATATATCATGTGATAGACATGGCTGGAACGGCAGGTTAAACCGGTTCAGTGAAACAGGAATGAAACGAGGAGTGAACTCGGTTCAGAAATGGAATTTGTCCACTAAGATAGTCTTAGAAATGAGTCTTGACTAATAAGAAATGATTCTCTATGATTATGCGTGTAGGACACAAAGTTTCATGTTTTATGTTATGATTATTGGGATTACATTTCACTACTATGATTTATCCCATGTTATGAAATTATGATTTCTTTTGCAGGTTAAGATTTCCAAAAGTTATGCTCTTATGTATATTATGTGATTGATATTTCTTTTGTTTACCCTTACTAAGAATTTGATCTCACCCTTTTGTATGTTTTATTTCTCCAGGTCAGGAAGATGGTTATTAAGTAGAATATGCCAAAAAGGGACTCTTGATATGATGAAATAAATGGGAGTCAATGTAGATACTTTATGAACAAGTGGTTTATGCTTTCCAGTTTCTAAAGACACTATACATATACGGTCCTTTAATGGTTTTGTTATATGTTGTAATAAGTGTGCTTCAATTTTGAAGTAAAAACAATGTATGTAATGTATGGGTCGTTATAGTTGGTATCAGTTGAAAGGTATAATCAACCTTTGGAAACTAGGATGTGAAAGCCTTAGTAAGAAACCTAAGGATAATTCTAAGCATAGAACACAATCATAGTGTTTTAGAAATGAACATGAATAACCTAGGATAAGACCTTAAGTGTGAAATTTTATTCTTGAATATGTGGTTTTACTATTATAATTAGTATTGCTCACACTATTCATCTTGGTTTTAGTCAATGGCTAGAACCCGAAGGAACCGTTTTAATGAGGAATGCGACGGGCAATGCAATGATTGTCCCCCTAAGCAACAAAACGTTATGGGAGATGGAATGGAAAATCTTGTAGCCATGCTCACACAAATTTCTCAAGCTATGAATCATGAAGGAATTCCAAACGAGCAAAGGAAAGAGCAAAATTCTATTGTATCCTTCATGAGACATTGTCCACCTTCATTCAGTGGGTCTACTGATCCATTAGTTGCTGAACAATGGATAAGTACTACTGAAAATATATTTTCAGTTCTTCAATATTCTGTACATGATAAATTCATCCTAGAAGTGTATCCTTTAGAAGGAGATGCTGATCAATGGTGGAATCTTATTAAGAATACGAGGCAAAGGGATGAAATTGAGTCCATGGAATGGGAAGAGTTCAAGAACTTATATTTCAATAATTACTTTTCTCGTATTCTCTGAACAAAGATGGAGAAAGAGTTTGTTGAACTGAAGTAAAATGATGATGAATCTGTTGGTACTTATGAAGAAAATATTACAAGATTTTCAAGGCACGCTTCTGGTATTATTATCCAACCTGAGAGTAAGATCGATCAATTCTTTAGTGGCTTAAAACCAAGTCTTCTAAGGGCGTTATCCATAAGGGTCTTCAATAGCTACGAGGAAATCGTTCGATGTGCTCTCAAAGTCGAGATGGAGATTGGAGTAACCCATCAGTAATATGGGTTTGATAAGAAGAGGAAAATGGAATTCAAAGGAAAATCTAGAGAGCACACTGAAAAGAAGATGAGCTTTACCTAATGCTCAATGTGTGGACAGAAACATGGAGGGAGTTGTCATAATGGGACATATAAATGTTTCAAATGTGGAAAGGAAGGTCATCGTGCATTTGAATGCCGCAATGATGGGAAGAAGATGTCTAATAATGAAAACAAAGGAAGGGATGCACAGAATGACCCTACTACACTTTAATGTTTCAAGTGCAAGGATATGGGGAATTATGCTAATCAATCCCCAAATCCAAGTGTTGATGATGATGGTCGATGTCAACAAACTCTTAAGGCTAAAGACAAAGGATTGTCGCATGCAATTTCTATCAGCGATGTGGAGTACGATAATGATGTGGTGAAAGGTACACTTACCATCCACTCTAAAGTAGAAAATGTTTTATTTGATTCTGGATCCACCCACTCCTTTATTTCTGAAGAATTCTCTAAGGATATCACTGTATTACCTCAACAGTTAGATGTTGAGTTAGATGTGACAACCCCTAATGGCACAACAGTCGCATCAAAAGTTTATAATTCTTCTCCGATTGATGTTTTTAGGAAATTGCTTCCTACAAATCTTGTGATCCATCCTATAGTGGAATTTTATGTGATTCTTGGCATGGATTGGCTTTCTCTACATGGAGCTCATATCAATTGCCAAATAAGGGAAGTCACATTTCATATTCTAGATCAATCTATGATCGTCTATCAATGCATGTATGAACATAACCTTCCAGTGGAAATTTCTTCCATTTTATGGGTATTGATTCCACTAAATGAATGTTATTTATCTCAAATGGTTAGTGAGAAACTCACGATTAAGAATATTTGCATTCTACAGGAGTTTGATGATGTCTTTCCGGAGGAATTATCGGGTCTTCCACTGAATCGCGAAGTTGAGTTTTCAATAGAACTCATACCAGATGCTTTGCCTATTTCAAAGACACCTTATAGAATGGCCCCAATTGAGTTGTAGGAATTGAAGAAGAAACTCCATGAGAATCTTAATAAGGGGTTCATACGCCCTAGTGTGTCACCTTGGGGAGCACATGTTCTGTTTGTTATGAAGAAAGATGGATCAATGAGACTCTGTTTTGATTATCGAGAACTTAACAAGATCACCATCAAGAACAAATATCCTCTCCCACGCATTGATGACCTATTTGAACAACTACGAGGAGCTAAATACTTTTCCAAGATTGATCTTCATTCAGGGTATCAACAATTAAGGGTCAAAAGGGAGGATATACCAAATACGGGTTTTCGTACAAGGTATGGACACTATGAATTTCTAGTGATGCCATTTGGTCTTACAAATTCCCCTGCTATCTTAATAGATATAATGAATAGAGTCTTTAGAGACTATCTTGATAAATTTGTGGTAGTCTTTATAGACGATATTCTTGTCGATTCAAAGGGAAAGGAAGAACATGAAGATCACTTGTGAATTATATTGAAGACCCTGAGAAAGGAGAGGATTTATGCCAAATTTCACAAGTGTGAATTTTGGCTTCAAAAAGTTTCATTTTTTGGGTCACATAATCTCAAAAGAGGGGATATCTGTGGATCCAACAAAAAACAGAGGATATCCGAAAGATAGTCGAGACCAACAACAGTAACTGAGATCCAAAGTTTTCTTGGTTAGGCAGGATATTATCGACGTTTTGTGAAATATTTTTCACGATTATCTAATACACTCACCAAGTTGACTCGGAAAGGAGTTATGTTTGTTTGGACGGAGGAATGTGAAGATAATTTCAAGGAGTTGAAAATAAGGTTATCCAGTGCACCTGTGCTCACACTTCCTTGTAGTGAAGAAAGGTTTGTGATATACAGTGATGCATCCAAGAAGTGATTGGGGTGTGTTCTTATGCAAAATGATATGTTGATAGCTTATGCCTCACGACAGTTGAAAATACATGAGAAAAATTACCCAACTCCTGATTTGGAGTTAGCTGCAGTAATATTTTCATTAATGATTTGGAGGCATTACCTTTATGGTGAAAGGTGTGATATTTATAGTGATCATAAAAGTTTAAAGTATATTTTCACACAAAAGGACCTGAATATGCACCAAAGAAGATGGTTGGAGCTGATTAAGGATTACGGCTGCTCAATTCATTACCACCCTGGGAAAGCAAACAAGGTGGCAGATGCATTAAGTCGACAAGACCATGCTAGTTTATCCATGATGAGGATCACAAAAGATCCAATATTTATGGATTTACAAAGGATGAATCTGGGAATTATAATGAAAGGGGAAAAATAATATCTTTCTCAAATGAATGATCAACCATCCATACATGTGAAGGTTAAAGAGGCATAGAAAGAAGATGTCTAGTTACAAAATAATTTGAGAAATGTTCCTGAATTCAACCTTGATTGTGATGGGATAATAAAGTTCCGGAATCAGGGTTGTGTTCCTCCCATCCCCGAATTAAAGGAGCTGCTGGATGAGGCACATAGTTCTTCATTCACTATTCATCCTGGAAGCACGAATATGTATAGGGACCTGAAAGATTACTTCTGGTGGGATGAATGAAAAGAGATGTTGCTGAATATGTCTCTCGATTCTTGGTTTTTCAACAAGTTAAAGCTGAGAGATAGAAGTCTAAGGGGATTTTACAACCATTACCCATACACAAATGGAAATGGGAAAACATCACTATGGACTTTGTCACAGTACTTCCTAAAACATCCAAAGGAAATAATTCTATATGGGTCATTGTTGATCGTCTTACAAAGTCTGCACACTTCATTACTATTAGAGTGTATTTCTCTCTGGATTAGCATTCCAAGATATATGTAAAGGAAGTGGTAAGATTTCATGGAGTACAACTTTCTATTATATCTGATCAGGATCCGAGATTTACCTCGAAGTTCTGGCGAAGTCTTTAGCATACTATGGACACAGAGTTGAGTTTTAGCACTGCTTATCATCCTCAGATAGACGGTCAGTCTGAGAGAACAATTCAAACTCTAGAAGATATGTTGAGAGCTTTCTCTATGGATTTCAAAGGTGGTTGGGATCACCACCTACCTTTGGTGGAATTTTCTTATAATAATATCTTTAACTCCAGTATTCAGATGGCTCATTATGAATCTCCCTATGGAAAGAAATGAAGGACTCCATCTTGATGGGATGAAGATGGGGAAAGAAAGCTATTAGGACCCGATCTTGTTGATGAAAATGCAGAAAAGGTCAGATCTATTCAACAACACATAAGAGCAGCTCAGAGTCGACAGAAAAGTTATGCCGACAACCGAAGAAAAGACCTAGAGTTTGAAGTTGCTGATAAAGTGTTCTTACGAATATCTCCCTGGAAGAGGGTTATGAGATTTGGAAAGGGGAAGTTGAGCCCTAGATATATCGGTCCTTTCGAAATACTGGATCGTATTGGGATGGTAGCTTACCGATTGGCGCTTCCACCGAATCTCTCTCAAGTTCACGATGTGTTCCATGTATCTCTCCTGAGAAAGTACATACCTGATCCTTCACATGTACTCAGCTCAGAAGTTGTACCGCTGGAGCAGGATCTTTCTTATGAAGAAAAACCGATAGAGATTCTGGATCGTAGAGAAAAAGTCCTCCAAAATAAGACCACTCGATTGGTAAATGTTTTATGGAGGAAGGACCAATTTGAAGAAGCTACATGGGCCCTTGAGGATATGATGAGGGAAAGGTATCCTCATCTGTTTGTTACTAAGTGACGAATTTCGAGGGAGAAATTCATTTTAAGGGGGGTAGAATGTAACACTCGAGACTTTTATGAGAAATATTTTTGTTTTTATAAATAATAAAAGTAATCTTTCACTACACACAACACTATCCTGGCTTGCTTTACACGCAATCGTGACCTTCCTCGATAGCTTGCATCGTACGCAATACCGAGTTTCACTAAACAATGATATGCTATTAAAATATTATTAAAAATAGCCGTTATGAATAGTAATAACAACTTTTTTAAATTTTATAGATTTTATTTTCCAAAATGGACTTCATTTTTGGATTCAGAATATCAAAATTATCCTAGGGTAAAATTTTGGTATTTTTCTGAAAACTTTCAATTTTTGATGAATAGTGAAACCAATAAGTGGTAGTTAAAAAATGGAATTTTTCATAAAACTTAATTGTACCGCTTCTGTGAGTGGAATTTCAAAAATCCGAGAGACACAGTTGATGTCAGTAAGTAAAATGTGGTTCAATGAGATGAAAATAAATTTTGGTGAATAGTAACTTTTTACTTTTATTTACCACGGTTAAGAGTAAATAGGGTAATTAACGGTAGAAATGATATTCTTATTACCCTAAAACATGTCCTAATTCTATTGGATAAGTTTAATTAGACCAAAATCAAAATTAGGAATAAAATATGACCATTTAGGCCCACTTGGATTAGATTAGGACATTTATTATTAATTTATTTAACGAAGGGTTAAAATAGTTAAAATCACCGTTTAATAAGTAAATAATTTTTAATATAAGGTTATATATAAGATAAATTCGACTATAAATTTTAATTAGAAAGCTAAACAGATTTCCTACATAGTGGTATTTTATTTTTAATTTTTAGACATTAAATAATTTAATTTATTTATGACCCAAAGATGATGCAGTAATTATCTTATTAATGAAATATGGAAATAATTGATGTTATGAATACACAAATAAATGTAATTCGAGACTTTTAATGAATTCCACTAATTTTATAGGTTAATATGACATGTTGTTATTAATTTAATTAACGTTTTTCAAACTAATCATTCTGTTATGATTTTCACAAAAATCAATTACTAAAGAGTGTCAAAATTGACATAAAATAGTTATTAAAACAAATATTATATTATTAATTGTTATTTTATTCCTAAAATTCTAAGGTTCGGCCAAATGACTTATATAAGAATATATATATTAATAATAAACAACTATGGGTCTTTTTGGATTGTTATAGTAGGTTTATTAACCTTATAGGCTAAGAACACAAGAAGACACGGTAAAAGTAAAATTATTTAACTTAATGTTAAATCTAAATGATAGGGTAAAAATAGGAACCTAAACATGTCTAAATTCTATTGGATGAGAGGATATCGACTCATCCCCGACTTATCTTCGAAAGAAATCAATTTTAAGCTATTTAAAACCGAATTTGGCTTTATAATAAAATAATATTTTTATTTATTCCAAAGGTGCCCCTCTCCTCCCTTATAAAAGGGCAGCTCCTCCCTCTCTTCCTCACACCACATTGAGCCTTCAAGCTCGGCCAAACCCTGCAAATTTCTCCTCTCCACTTCCCTAGAGACATCCTAGAGGTCCTGGTCTTTTTCAAAGACCAATATTAGTGCCCTAAAAGGTGGTCTCAAAGAAGCATTTCAAAGAAGAGGTAATGTCCGTTACCGATTCTTTCTTCTTTATTTCTTCTTCCACTTCTTCTTATTTAGTTGTTTAATTATGAAGTAATAAGATATGTATCACTCATATACTGATATGTTATTATATTTATTAAACAACCCTATTTCAACATCTATCCATCCTACGGGAAATGAAATCACCGCGCGTTCGTACGTACGGAATACCGTCTCCACGTCGTGGTGTAATCTATTTTCCACCACCACCATACTTGGATGGGTATAATGGTGTAAATAATGACTATATATGATAATTATAAAGTGATATTGAGTATTAAATAGTATATATACACTCCAATACAATTCCATGATCATGGGAACGATATCATCGCTCGTGCGTACGTACGGAATACCGTCTCCACGATGTGATGCGAGTCGTTCTACATGATCTTTATTTCATAATGATTATATAAATGAGTTGAATGAATGAATATGATATATATTACACTAATAACATTCTGGAAATTAGTTATCTATAACCTAAAGAGATGAATAAGAATTTATTCGAAAAAACACGCATAAGAACAAAAAGTAATAAACACCCGAATAACAAGTTGTAATGAAATATTACTAATAAGAAGCTAAGAATATGACCATATGTGATATCATAAAAACTATTATGATTATGTAATAAGTCAATAACATTATTTAAATCATTATACAGGATGTTCGGATACGTACAAAGCATATCAGACCAAAGGTAAGTGAAATATCACAATCTCATTTTTATCTGAGATTGGTTATAGTTTGGCATTTACTGGGGTGTATTTTTTCATCCACAACCATGTTTCCTCAATATGTAATATTATTTACATTCACCTACAATTGTTTAAATCATATTTTACCCTTTGATGAGTTTTTCGTAAACGATATGAAAGGAATCTTTTTTCATTTTTCGTACGAGGTACTTTTTTGACTTTTCCGACAAAAGTACGAGAAGAATGTTTTTTTAACTTATACGACATGAATGGATTTTTAAAACATTATTTCCAAGAAGCTTCATTTACAAGTTTTAAAGATTATTTTTAATCAACTTCTTTTAGTTTAAAATTTTATGACATGTTAAGAAAGGAAAAATGTTTTTGAAGTAGAATGTATATTTTCCCCAAGAATGGAGTTCAAGTGTTTTATCAAAATTATTTTCCATCTAAGATAATATAGGGTAATAATTCTATCCCTATCATTATATTGATTTGATTATGTTGTTATGGAACTATTTTTATGAATTAATTTATCTTATATGAATTGTTTTATGATGTCACAATGTTTAAGAATTCCATTTTTATTACATGGGTTATGCAATGATGTATTATTTATGATTTTTGTGGCACACATAAGAATGGTTTAATTATGTGGTGGGTGGGACCTATATCTCCATCCAATTCATTGGGTAAATATTTTATATCTCATGAGATAGACATGGCTGGAATGGCAGGTTAAACCGGTTCAATGAAACAGGACTGAAACGAGGAGTGAACTCGGTTCAAAAATGGACTTTTACACTAAGATAGTCTTGGAAATGAGTCTTGACTAATAAGAAATGATTCTCTATGATTATGTGTGTATGCCACAAAGTTTCATGTTTTAAGTTATGATTAATAGGATTACATTTCACTATTATGATTTATCCCATGTTATGAAATTATGATTTCTTTTGCAGGTTAAGATTTCCAAATGTTATGCTCTTATGTATATTATGTGATTGAAATTTCTTTTTTTACCCTTACTGAGCATCTGAGCTCACCCTTTTGTATTTTTTATTTCCCCAGGTCAGGAATAAGGTTATTAAGTAGAATATTCCAAAAAGGGACCCTAGATATGATGAAATAAATGGGAGGCAATGTAGATGCTATATGAAATAGTTGTTTATGCTTTCATGTTTCTAAAGACACTATACCTATATGGTCCTTTCATGGTTTTGTTATATGTTGTATTAAGTGTGCTTCAATTTTGAAGTAATAACAATTTATGTAATGTATGGGTTGTTATGTAACTTTTCACATAAAAAAAGTTTCGGACAACAATAATGAATAAAATATAATTTCAAAACACCTGATAAAACTATATTTTTATAAAACAGTCGGATTGAGTTTGAGTTGAAACATTCATTCGATGGTCCATTAAATATACCATATGTACGTTCTGATATACTACATTTTAAATGAAAATATAAATAGGTTGCGTAAGGGTCTCTATCTTTTTCATCATTTTCAAAATCTTAATATTATTTAAA